>CM036753.1:15150000-15340000 GCA_020796225.1 Arion vulgaris
ATCTTAATTACCAGGTGGTCATTTTCTCTTCTTGTTATTTTGTCAGTGATAGAGTAATAAATTAATAGCTAGTGAAGAGAGAACATAGAAATGTAAATACAAATATAATTTGTGTAAACATTTGTGGAAAACAATTAATGAAGAAGTGTTTCGTTGTATGAATGAATAACATAAGCAATATACACTATAGATAGATAGATAGATAGAACTAAACTATAGATAGAAAAATAAACGAAATAAAAATCTAGTATAGATAATGAAACATGTTCAGTAAATATCTGACAGAGATCAAAACAAATTTTAAGAAAGTAACTGACATCTAGATCAAAACAAACGAATTAAATAAATGTTATTTAGAACAATGTAAATTAAAAACTATAGTTTCTCGTTTGTACGCTTTTCTTGGGAATGAAAAATGTAAAAGTTATAAATGGGAAAAACGTTCTAAGGGAAAACCACTCTGTTCTAAATGCAATATTTTGTACTAACTGTAAATATTCTTGAAGTAATTTATACAGGTTTGAAAACCATATCCAGAGTTGATTGCTTTAAACGTTCCAATTGTTCTATAACAGTGTCCATCTTACTTAGCAAGTTCATACAATCGTGATTATCATCAAAACTATACATATAACACATCAATGTATCAATCTTTTATCACTTTTAACATTGTGGGAGCTGGTAGAGATTCTGGATCGTTCTCACTATCTGCCTGTCCTTTCTTTGTCATCATCTTCTCATAAATGTCGTATATTGTCACAGACTGACATGTTGCAACATCGTCGTCACACACATCATGTCTATAAGAAGACATTGGCTACCTCCTACACTAACTGCCCGTCGTCACATACATCGTATGTCTATAAGTCGTAACACACATCATATGTCTATAAGTCGTCACACACATCATATGTCTATAAGTCGTCACACACATCATATGTCTATAAGTCGTCACACACATCATATGTCTATAAGTCGTCACACACATCGTATGTCTATAAGTCGTAACACACATCATATGTCTATAAGTCGTCACACACATCATATGTCTATAAGTCGTCACACACATCATATGTCTATAAGTCTCACACAATATAGTCTATAAGTCGTCACACACATCATATGTCTATAAGTCTTCACACACATCATATGCTATAAGCTCATCTAATTCTTTCAGTCATGTTTGCTAGTAAGAGAGCTTTGGCTTATTCTATACATAACTCCGTCAGAACACAACAGCGTTGTCTATAAGCGCATGACACATCATATGGTTATAGTGTATGTCATCACACTCGTCATATGTCTATAAGCATCAACACATCAAATTTCCAAACTCAAGTCGTCGATGATATGTCTTATAAGTCGTCAGCACTTCACAATGTGTATAAGACGATCACACAATCTGTGTCTATAAGTCGTCACCCACAACCCATTTCTTAGAGTTCTTTCCCGATTCCATCATATGTCTATAAGGTGTAAATGTTCATTGTCACAAGAAACCTTTTGGCATCCTCCTAACTAATACAGTGTTCCGCGTCAAACTCATTTTTATATAGTCTCTTCTTGTCTATATAGTCGATCACTAATTCACATCCTTATGTCATATAGTGTAATAATTATGCTATAAGAGACACATAATGTTAAATTACAAATATAATGTGTAAATGTGTCGACAACATAATGAAATGTTCTTTATAAGAAAACATAGGCAATCCTACACATAATAGTAGTGTAACACTAAACTATAGAGAAAATAAACGAAATCAAGATCTATATAGATAATAAACATTCATAAATATCTGACAGTGTCAAAACAAATTTTAAGAGTAACTGACATCTAGATCAATAAGCTTAAATCATATTTGACAAGTAATTACAAACATCATATGTCTATGTCGTTTTCACACAAAATTAAATATGTTATAAGGGAACGTCAACCATCTGTTCTAAATAATATTTGTACAACTGAATATTCTTAGAGTCATTATACATTTTAAACTATAGAGTTGTTTCTACAACTTTCAATTTTCTATAACAGTGTCCATCACACAATTCATAGTCTTTTATCATCAAAACTATCATATGTCTATCAATGTATCAATACACATTTCATTGTGAGCTGGTAAGATTCTGGATCCTCACTATCTGCCTGTCCTTTCGTCATCATCTCTCATAATGTCGTATATTGTCACAGACTACATGTTCAAATCGTCTTTCACACATCATATGTCTATAAGTCTGTCCATCTACATAATGCCGTCGTCACAACATCTATGTCTATAAGTCGTCACACACATCATATGTCTATAAGTCGTCACACACATCATATGTCTATAAGTCGTCACACACATCATATGTCTATAAGTCGTCACACACATCATATGTCTATAAGTCGTCACACACATCATATGTCTATAAGTCGTCACACACATCATATGTCTATAAGTCGTCACACACATCATATGTCTATAAGTATAAACATCATACCCTATAAGTCGTCACACACATAATATGTCTATAAGTCGTCACACACATCATATGTCTATAAGTCGTCACACACATCATATGTCTATAAGCAAACATCATTTCTATAAGTCGTCACACACATATGTCTATAAGTCGTCACACACATCATATGTCTATAAGTCGTCACACACATCATATGTCTATAAGTCGTCACACACATCATATGTCTATAAGTCGTCACACACATCATATGTCTATAAGTCGTCACACACATCATATGTCTATAAGTCGTCACACACATCATATGTCTATAAAAAAACATTGACTTCCTCCTACACTAACTGACGTAATTCCACATCCATTGAAAACGCCCATGTGTTGCTGGGGCTCGAAGGAAGCAAAGAATAGTAACACTACAAACTACAAGGCATGTCGTAAGAGATGACTAAAGTAGGAACCTACGGAGGCTACTCTAGTAAATAAAAAGCGTCGGGAAATCAGAAATGCTGGTTACTGTAGGTTAACATAACTTGTACAATGTGATAAAGCTCTTATTCAGATCAGAAGAAATCACAACAAGTGGTTAACAAGTGGTCGATAAGAAGCGTTCATAGAAGAAGAAGAAGAAGAAATCTATTGAAATATCATAATTTGCTGATGTTATTTTATTCATATCCACATAATCAAAGCAAGAGTTGTTAAAAAAAAGGTTGCCAATTGTATTTTACAGTAAATCATCTCAAGCCGCTTTCATGAAATGCATAACGTTCTAGTACATAATCTTCTGTATTGTTGTTTGATAAGAATCATTCCGCTTTTAAACCAGCTTCTTTCTATATTTTTATTTCCAGCAATTTTATAATCCCATGGTTTAGCAGCTGAAGGTCGTTTGTGCAGTTAAACAGGGAAAATTATACATTTATATTTTGTAACATACGATGTGTCTTTAAGATGTGTTGTAAACTGCTCATTAAATTATACGATATTTCTGAACCTAGCAAGTATTCTATTTATTTCCATGTACGTAAGAAGCTGTCAATTAAATTTATCTAGTCTTTCGATTTTTATGCAGATTTACAAGGAAATTTCCGCACATTTTTAAACATGTTATGTTATGTTATGCGATCGACGTCATGGCACATTGGGCATACCCATTCGTGCTCTGTCCTCCGTTGCAGCAGCCATCCCAAAGTCCATTTGCTGACAGTACCCATGAGAAGTTGATTACTATATCTTTTCTCTCTACCACGAAGACGACACTGTCTGGCATGTCCAAACTTAACACCTAATTCTCGAACTCGTTCCAGTGTCTGAGACCCGCCCATGTATTTTTAAACATGGCGTAACATTAGTTTTTGCAATCAGCAGTTTTACTAGTTTTTTTCTGTGCCACTTTCATTTCATCATAATAGAACAGTCAACAATAAATCAAATAAAAACTGGTACCAAGAGGAAAATAAACTAGTAATGACTGGCACATAGAGAACAAAACAAATACACAATAACTAAAACGTGAATCAAAACAAAATAAGTACTAACCACCACCAGTCGAAACAAATCAAATAACTAACCAAAATAGATAACCAAATAATAAAATAGATAACCAAAATAGATAACCAAAATAGATAGCCAAAATAGATAGCCAAAATAGATAACCAAAATAGATAAATATAAACCACATAAAAATAACTCATAATACTTAACTCCTTGTGGACGAGAGCCACACTTAAGTGGTGTTTTTACTCTATAATGGCTATTGCCCTGGTCCACTAAGAGTTAAAATGACAATTAACTGATACATACATTTACACAAATCAAGTAACCAAAAAAAAAAAACGATAAAATCAACCAAGTACTCACTGATATATATATATAAGACGTGAATAAATAATGAGCTAAACCATACGTCAACTGTAAACATTTAAAGTCAAACTTATCGAGGAGGTGGGGGACGAAAACGAAAGCCATGAAGAACTAATCTAGAAACTAATGAAATAAAATAATGAAGAATTAATCTAAAATTCTCCCAAAAAGATAGATAATTAAAAGGTATAAAGGAATAGAAGATAAAAGAAAGAAAAACTGACCACCAGTTCTAACGAAGTAAAGACTCCCTCCCCCACCTTGCTCTATAGAAATGTTAGATCGATAAACCGTATGTGTCTGCTGGACCCGTTTGACTTCCTGCTAGCGGGCTCAATGAATGAAATAAATGTGTTCTCTGTCTACTAACTGACACATGATCGTATCTATCTTCACACTATAGATCAATCTAGGGACATTGATTAAAATATCACAAACAATAGTCTTTACAAGCTAGTATATCACACATTTTTCATAAATATTGTATCTTAGCAACCGCAGAAACAAAATACAATTGGTGTTGTGATGTGTACACATGATGGAGAGAGGGAATACATTACATAAACATAAACTAGCTCAAACAGTTAGTGAGTAGAAATGTACAACTATAATGCAACAAATTGAAAATACAATGAAAATATACATAACTATTACATATAACAGAATAAAACTGTATTAAAACATAAGAATAGATAGAACAACGTAATTTTCCTATCGAATTTCGGTTCTAAACCATTATAATATGCTAATTCAAATCACTCGTTTTAAAATAGGTTAAACTCACAGTTCTCGTTAATTTCATCAGTCGTCGGTTGGTTATCTCTACCACAGAGGATCCAAGACCCTTGCCATCTTTCGTGCAAATTGAAACACTGCCACATATCAGGTTGTGATCGTTGGCATACACAACTGTATTTCTAAAACGTGCAACACAACACAGATACTTGCGTCACGTATACGCTCTTTTCTGTTCAGACGGCCTCATCCGGATTTATTGGTTTTTCTCTCCACATGCAAATAGGAACAAAAATATCCTGGAAGTCTTGAAGATCACGAAGAAAAATGCCTTTACAAGTCACGTGATTGAGAATCTCTCTTGACGAATGTCAACAAGAATACTTCAACAATAAAGTTACTGTATAAACGAGTAGACAGAACAAGGATTGGTTCGATAGTGTCCAATTTCCAAGTGCCTATAGCCCTTTGGGAAATCGAAAGGTTAGGAAAAGGAAGTTCTCATTGGAAGGCTTACTTATTGTGTGATTCTAGGCAACAAGTCTGACAAGTGCTGGAAGAAGTGTGGGCTGGAATGTAGCAGACAAGAGAATGAGTAGATGTGAACTTTAAACAAATATTGTTCTTTCGTGAGAGTAAATAGAAGTTTGCGTGTCCTTTATTTCTTAGATGGAATGTGTTGTTTTCTACACACACAAAAACTTACCCATTGTGTACATTACTTTCAAGTATTAGCTAAAAGTAATTTTCTAATATTTCCACAAAGTAATTTTCTAGTGTTCTCGCAAATTAATTCTCAAACATTTTAGCAAAGTAATTTTCGAGTGTTCTCATAAAGTAATTTTATAGTTTCAGTTTCAGTTGGGAATATCTTCATTGCACTCCGGACATGTCCATAGGTGCTCCGACCTCCCTAGCAATATCTCCAACATCGTCCAGCGACTGACTGTACCAGGTCGATTTTGATTGATGAGCCTACTCAATATACTTGTTATGCTGTTTTTTTCTTGCTACTTCAATCTTCAAACCCAACTCCTGCAATCTAGTAGTTGACGTGAAATGCTTTAAATGGAAATCTTCTTTGCGGCCACACTCTATGAGGGCGTTCAAAATTAATTTTCTAATGTTCTCAAAAATTAATTTTCTAGTGTTCTCACAAATTAATTTTCTAGTGTTCTCACAAATAATTTTCTAATGTTCTCACAAAGTAATTTTCTAATGTTCTCACAAAGTAATTTTCTAATGTTCTCACAAGTAATTTTCTTGTGTTCTTACAAAGTAATTTTCTAGTGTTCTAACAAAGTAATTTTCTAATGTTCTCACAAAGTAATTTTCTAATGTTCTCACAAAGTAATTTTCTAATGTTCTCACAAAGTAATTTTCTAATTTTCTACAAAGTAATTTTCTAATGTTCTAACAAAGTAATTTTCTAATGTTCTAACAAAGTAATTTTCTAATGTTCTAACAAAGTAATTTTCTAATGTTCTTACAAAGTAATTTCTAATGTTCTCACAAAGTATTTTCTAATGTTCTACAAAGTAATTTCTAATGTTCTCACAAAGTATACTATCTAATGTTCTCACAAAGTACTTCTAATGTTCTACAAAGTATTTTCTAATGTTTCAAAGTACTTCAATGTTTAAAATGCTATTTTCTAATTCTATACTATCTAATGTCTATCTGTCTATATGTCTAACTGTTCTAAGCTATATCTAATGTCATACGTGCTACTTCTATGTCTAACTCTTCTAATGTCTAATGCTACATGTCTAACTGTCTACATGTCTACACTTTCTACATGTCTACTTCTACATGTCTACACTGTCTACATTTACTGTTAATGCTACATACTGTCACATCATGTCTATACTGTCTAACTGTCTATACTGCACTGCCTCATACTGTCTACCTATACTGCCTAACTGCTAACTGTCTAACTGTCTATACTGTCTATACTGTCTATACTGTTATACATTATATATTACTTCAACTCTGTCTGCAAACGCTAATATTATTATTACATTTCTTTTGCATCGCTATACGTTATATAGAACCCGCAAGCAATTTCTCCATACCGTTCTATCCTGGGCAACTTGTTTAATCTATTCTATGGAATTCAATGCGATATTTCTAGCCCCTCTGTGTAAAGCTTGTTTCAGAAATTCTCTAGGGATTTATTTTCTGTCTTAAACCTTTTGCCTGCCAGCGTGTTCGTAGCGTGTTGGGCTACGGGTGACAAGTCCTCTGTGAGTGCGGGTTCAACTCCGCGGACTGGCAGAAAAGCTACAGTTTCCCCAGATTTACGGTGTTCGTGGCCCCGAACCGAAGGGTTACAATGTCCATGACACCGAGCCGAAGAGCTTTCAGCTCAAGTGCTTCTGGATCGAAAAAACACCAAAAACCTTTGCCTCCAACTTCAATCCTGCTTTGTGATACTTTGATGATTTTTTTCTCAGAGTGTACTCAGGTCCGTACTATGATACAGAGAGGCAGCTGTATCAGGCGGCACCGTAAAGAGGCGCATACGCAGCGAAATAGCATAAGTTGTTTTAAATAAAAACATTAAGGGCGGTATTTCGAAGACTTGCATCATACTGAGAAAATATACCGCACGGTCCTGAGTGTACCCATCATCTTACTTATAACAGTTGTTACTAGTGGTTGCCTGGACATTTCTATGATATCAGCACTTCTGAATATATTACATTGGAGGTTCATTATTTTTCGCAGACTTCTATTTTTAAATGCAATTAACTTTCTATATCTTTATAATCATTTCCCAACACCTGCTGGCATATGTTAGGATAGACAACATTAAAATTGAAGAATTCATTTTAAACTACATAACTTGAGAGTTCAATATTTTATTTACACTTTTAAAAATGAAATTCGTAGCATTATTTCTGTTTCACTATTTCCGATGGAATCAAAATTGCTACCCAAATAGGTGTACTGTGTAGTGCGTGGTTATTTTTACATTTTTTAAATTCCTGCGTAATATCTGCATTTACTTGTCATATATGTCTTAATTTATTTGTTTTTCATAGCTTATTTTGGATTCCAACTAAGCTCTACTATATACTTTCTACGTAAACTATTTCGACCGTGTTTGTCAACGCTGTTCCCTAGTAATAGAGTTGTTGAGCCATCGTTTAATTGGTGAATAAAAGTACGGAATCAAAGGGATCGATGGAAGAGTGGGAGAGAGATCGAAGAATTAATAGCAATGTGGAAAGATGGATAGATCAATGATGGAGAGATGAAAGTAGTGAAATAATTGTGAATGTATGAAGGGACCAATGGATGTTTGGGTGTATGGATATATTGAAGGAAAAGTAAATACATGGATGAATTAATTAAATAATGTAGAGATTAATTAAAGTCTGAGTGTATGAATGAATGGATGAAGGTATAGATGGGATTCATTGACGTTTGGTTGCGTGTGCGTTTCATAGAATATTTGGATGTATGAGGGCACTAATGACAATGTAGAAGAATCGATGGAAGACAATATGTTTTGTAATGTCTCTAATTTAACTTCTAGTACTCTCTCACAGAAGCTACAAATACTGACCCGATCATTGTTGTAGTCTTAAAGGCTTCAGTTAGTCATTTAATAGATCAAATGCAGAAAATACTGCTGCAAATATATCAAATGCACATAATAGTGCTGCAAATATATCAAAGGCACATAATAGTGCTGCAAATATATCAAATGCACATAATAGTGCTGCAAATATAGCAAAGGCACCTAATAGTGCTGCAAATATCAAATGCACATAATAGTGCTGCAAATATAACAAAGGCACATAATAGTGCTGCAAATATATCAAATGCACATAATAGTGCTGCAAATATAGCAAAGGCACCTAATAGTGCTGCAAATATCAAATGCACATAATAGTGCTGCAAATATAACAAAGGCACATAATAGTGCTGCAAATATATAAAATGCATATAATAGTGCTGCAAATATAGCAAAGGCACCTAATAGTGCTGCAAATATAGCAAAGGCACCTAATAGTGCTGCAAATATCAAATGCACATAATAGTGCTGCAAATATATCAAATGCACATAAGTGCTGCAAATATATCAAATGCATATAATAGTGCTGCAAATATATCAAATGCACATAAGTGCTGCAAATGTATTAAATAAACATTAGTGAAATATATCAAATGCACACATTAGTGCAATAAATCGCCCGTGTGCGCGTGTGTTACTTGTGTCCTCACTGGAGCAAAGAATAGTAACACTGCGACCTACAAGGCATGTCGTACTAGACGAGTGAGGTAGGCGCCTAGGGAAGTTACCCTAGTAAATAAAAAGCGTCGCAGAAATCGGATGTGCTGGTCTACTTGTAAGTGCATAATTGGCACAACGTACAATTGTTCTTAGACTCGGATCAGATACAAATCACAAAGAGTGTTTAAGAATTGGTCGACATGGAACGCCTGAAGAAGAAGAAGAATTGCCAACAATGTATCAAGTACACATATTAGTGCAATAAATGTATCAAGTGCACATATTAGTGCAATACATGTATCAAGTGCACATATTAGTGCAATAAATGTATCAAGTGCACATATTAGTGCAATAAATGTATCAAGTGCACATATTAGTGCAATAAATGTATCAAGTGCACATATTAGTGCAAAATGTATCAAGTGCACATATTAATGCAAAAAATGTATCAAGTGCACATATTAGTGCAATAAATGTATCAAGTGCACATATTAGTGCAAAATGTATCAAGTGCACATATTAATGCAAAAAATGTATCAAGTGCACATATTAGTGCAATAAATATATCAAATGCACATATTAGTGCTATAAATGTATTAAATACAACAGGTAATGCTACAAATATATAAAATACACTAAATAGGGCTATAGATACAACAAATTCACCTACTGGTGCTACAAATATATCAAATGCACTAAATAGGTCTGTAGATGCAACAAATTCACCTATTGGTGCTGCAAATATCTCGAATGTTCCATATGCAACTACAATCTGCCAGTGACCTTGGTATAAATTGTAAGACATCGAATAGTCTGCACGTAGGAATACATTTTTAGGTGGTTTCTTATTACCTGCTTATGGCACCTGAGCTTGTACAATCCCTCTAAAAGATTCACACAGCAGGTGATAAAAGGTATACTTGCCACTCCCTCTTGTAACCTCAGCTCGTATCTGTCTCCTATTGTCATTCTCAGCTGGCGATAGTGTAGTTAATCACGCTTTTATTTGTCCAAAATGTCGGTGCATATTCCATACTTTTTTCTAATACTTACGCTAGCGTTAAACTAATAATTGTCTTTTTTCTTTTAGATAAGAAAAGGGTTTTATCAGTCATACATATCTAGTCATAAGTTTAGAAGAGCAAATTTTAGAAAATCGACCGTGTGTTGCTGGAGCAGCAATGAGAGCAGAGAATAGTAACAAGGCATGGCGAAAGAGGCGTCTAAGGTCGTAGCCTGTGTCAGACTTAGTCTAGACTGAACAAGGTACCAATGATTAGAGTGACACAACATATTAATTTAGCCTAGACTGAACAAGGCACCAATGACGTGAATGGCACAAAATAGTAATTTAGCCTAGACTGACCATGGCACGAATGACGTGAATGGCACAAAATAGTAATTTAGTCTAGACTGAACAAGGCACCAATGACGTGAATGGCACAAAATAGTAATTTAGCCTAGACTGACCATGGCACGAATGACGTGAATGGCACAAAATAGTAATTTAGTCTAGACTGAACAAGGCACCAATGACGTGAATGGCACAAAATAGTAATTTATTCTAGACTGAGCAATGCACCAATGTCTTGGATAAGACAAAATATTGATATAGTCTAGACCAGTGTTTCCCAAAGTGGGCGGTACGCCCCCAGTTGCACTGAAGCGTTGTAGTGGAGCGATAGGGGTTCAGAAGAATGTGAGGGTTGTTCAGGTGATTAGGGTCGGTGGCACCTGAAGGAGAGATTATTAGGGGTCGGTGGCACCTTGAAGGAGAGATTATTAGGGGTCGGTGGCACCTTGAAGGAGAGATTATTAGGGGTCGGTGGCACCTTGAAGGAGAGATTATTAGGGTCAGTGGCACCTTGAAGGAGAGATTATTAGGGGTCTGTGCACCTTGAAGGAGAGATTATTAGGGTCAGTGGCACCTTGAAGGAGAGATTATTAGGGGTCAGTGGCACCTTGAAGGAGAGATTATTAGGGGTCGGTGGCACCTTGAAGGAGAGATTATTAGGGGTCGGTGGCACCTTGAAGGAGAGATTATTAGGGGTCGGTGGCACCTTGAAGGAGAGATTATTAGGAGTCGGTGGCACCTTGAAGGAGAGATTAATAATAAATATTTTAAAATAAATAAATTACGTGATTTTGCGATTGAATAATCATTTAAATTTTGAATTCTGCATTTAAATTCATCTTATGCCCGTCTTACACGATCCATTTTCATAATTTTCTATTTCATGCATATAATCATTCGAAAATTGACTATGTATGACAGAAATATATAATATATATCAATTTTCTATGTCAAAGAGAAAATAGAGCATGTTTATATGCGGGGGCGGGGAGGGAGGGAGGGAGGAGAGGGCGTTGGCAAACTGTTATAATGTGGAGGAGGGCGTTACAAAGTTGTTGATGTTGTGCAAAGTGGACAGTGGGCCGAAAAAGTCTGCGAATCTATGGTCTAGACTATACAAGGCACCAATGACATGGACGAGACAAAATCTAGACTATACAAGGCACCAATGACATGGACGAGACAAAATCTAGACTATACAAGGCACCAATGACATGGACGAGACAAAATCTAGACTATACAAGGCACCAATGACATGGACGAGACAAAATCTAGACTATACAAGGCACCAATGACATGGACGAGACAAAATCTAGACTATACAAGGCACCAATGACATGGACGAGACAAAATCTAGACTATACAAGGCACCAATGACATGGACGAGACAAAATCTAGACTATACAAGGCACCAATGACATGGACGAGACAAAATCTAGACTATACAAGGCACCAATGACATGGACGAGACAAAATCTAGACTATACAAGGCACCAATGACATGGACGAGACAAAATCTAGACTATACAAGGCACCAATGACATGGACGAGACAAAATCTAGACTATACAAGGCACCAATGACATGGACGAGACAAAATCTAGACTATACAAGGCACCAATGACATGGACGAGACAAAATCTAGACTATACAAGGCACCAATGACATGGACGAGACAAAATCTAGACTATACAAGGCACCAATGACATGGACAGACACAAATCTAGACTATACAAGGCACCAATGACATGGACGAGACAAAATCTAGACTATACAAGGCACCAATGACATGGACGAGACAAAATCTAGACTATACAAGGCACCAATGACATGGACGAGACAAAATCTAGACTATACAAGGCACCAATGACATGGACGAGACAAAATCTAGACTATACAAGGCACCAATGACATGGACGAGACAAAATCTAGACTATACAAGGCACCAATGACATGGACGAGACAAAATCTAGACTATACAAGGCACCAATGACATGGACGAGACAAAATCTAGACTATACAAGGCACCAATGACATGGACGAGACAAAATCTAGACTATACAAGGCACCAATGACATGGACGAGACAAAATCTAGACTATACAAGGCACCAATGACATGGACGAGACAAAATCTAGACTATACAAGGCACCAATGACATGGACGAGACAAAATCTAGACTATACAAGGCACCAATGACATGGACGAGACAAAATCTAGACTATACAAGGCACCAATGACATGGACGAGACAAAATCTAGACTATACAAGGCACCAATGACATGGACGAGACAAAATCTAGACTATACAAGGCACCAATGACATGGACGAGACAAAATCTAGACTATACAAGGCACCAATGACATGGACGAGACAAAATCTAGACTATACAAGGCACCAATGACATGGACGAGACAAAATCTAGACTATACAAGGCACCAATGACATGGACGAGACAAAATCTAGACTATACAAGGCACCAATGACATGGACGAGACAAAATCTAGACTATACAAGGCACCAATGACATGGACGAGACAAAATCTAGACTATACAAGGCACCAATGACATGGACGAGACAAAATCTAGACTATACAAGGCACCAATGACATGGACGAGACAAAATCTAGACTATACAAGGCACCAATGACATGGACGAGACAAAATCTAGACTATACAAGGCACCAATGACATGGACGAGACAAAATCTTGTATGCTTTCGAAAATAATGATAATGTAGTGATCTGAAAATAAGCAGATAATGTAATTATGTTGGATAAAATTTGGAAAAAACCCATAATAATAATCATAAGTCTGATGCATCCATAACGTAATCGACATTGTAGACTTTATAAATGAAGTTTCTCACGTACCAGCTAATGTTATATATGGATGTCAGCTTGTGTAGATTAGAATAATGATATTAGAAAGCATAGGTTTGGTTCACTGCCTTATTTTATCAAACACATCATTACATACTACTTACAGTGTTATACAAAGTATTACAATTCTCTCCATAATTCTATTATTTTAACGATAATTTTTTTACTTATTATTTTAACATCCGGAGTTTTAAAAAAAATAAAATAGTAATGTAATTATGTCCATATTTGTGTTGCTTTTTAAAAAACTTTTCTGATGCTTAAGAACTGAAGCCGTTAAGTAGTTATAAAATTGATTTTTCAATCAAATTTTACATTAACCCTATCAGCTTCAGTGGGATCGAGATGCATAACACGTATTTTAATTTCAATTAAGAACGTTGGTAATTTGATTCTTATAGGGTGTAGATGAAATTGGTAATTTGATTCTTATAGGGTGTAGATGAAAGCAAAATTTAATAATCATCCTCATCGCTCTTTCTTAATTACGCCAATGTTTTGTCTTTCATTCTTGAAGTAGTTTACTAAGTCTTGTTTCCAGCTGATCTGATATGTAGTGCTAGATAAGTTTCCAGCTGATCTGATGTGTAGTGCTAGATAGGTTTCCAGCTGATCTGATGTGTAGTGCTAGATAGGTTTCCAGCTGATCTGATGTGTAGTTTAAACTAGATAGGTTTCCAGCTGATTTGATGTGTAGTTTAAACTAGATAGGTTTCCAGCTGATCTGATGTGTAGTTTAAACTAGATAGGTTTCCAGCTGATCTGATGTGTAGTGCTAGATAGGTTTCCAGCTGATCTGATGTGTAGTGCTAGATAGGTTTCCAGCTGATCTGATGTGTAGTGCTAGATAGGTTTCCAGCTGATCTGATGTGTAGTTTAAACTAGATAGGTTTCCAGCTGATCTGATGTGTAGTGCTAGATAGGTTTCCAGCTGATCTGATGTGTAGTGCTAGATAGGTTTCCAGCTGATCTGATGTGTAGTTTAAACTAGATAGGTTTCCAGCTGATCTGATGTGTAGTTTAAACTAGATAGTAGTATTTCTTTTGTCAATATGGCGGTGTGTACAATGTCACAAATTAGTTAATCTTCTGTTTCCAAGCGGTCGTTTAGATGCATTTGATCAGACAATCTTGAAAGTACATTAACAATGGAACAGATGAGTTCCTTCTATCGTCGTCGTTACTGCCTGTAATTTTGCTTTTTATGGCGCTGTAGGACATGGGTGACAGGAAGCTGAGGGTGGCGCTGTAGGACATGGGTGACAGGAAGCTGAGGGTGGCGCTGTAGGACATGGGTGACAGGAAGCTGAGGGTGGCGCTGTAGGACATGGGTGACAGGAAGCTGAGGGTGGCGCTGTAGGACATGGGTGACAGGAAGCTGAGGGTGGCGCTGTAGGACATGGGTGACAGGAAGCTGAGGGTGGCGCTGTAGGACATGGGTGACAGGAAGCTGAGGGTGGCGCAGTAGGACATGGGTGACAGGAAGCTGAGGAATTTAATGGCCCATGAGCTAGTGAGTCGCTGGACACTTTACATTTTGTATTTTCTTTTATGTCTCCGACAGATAAAAAATAATTGGCCTTAAGGTGGATTGAATACTGGTCTCAGCATGGAAGCGGTTCTAATCTGCCGTCCTGACGCATCTCGTTTCTCCTATCAGCATACCATAAGTCTCCATAACCGATATTTGACATTATCATTTATTGGTTAACCTTACAAATGTATTTTCAGATTCAAGACAGAAAGTAGAGTCTAAGTCTGTGTGTTTTCTAACTCTGTCTAGAATCCCTCTGCCATATTCTTCAGCTTCAATAATAAAATAACAGGTCTACCACCTTCAAAAACCACCGGTTCCATAATGTCTGATATTATATTCTGGTTGTAGTGTGTTTCTCAACACTGAAAAACCACTTAATATTGACACAAAGAAACATTTTCCGTGCCGTTCTATATTTATAAATACCTTATAGTGTTCTACAAAATTGTTCTGTGGAACAGAGCAGTGTTAATATAAATTGGTAAAGTCTCTCTGTGTGGTCTTAAAATGTCAAAGGTTTTCAACGTTCATTCTTGGAAGTATCAACGTACAATAAATATTGAATGTATGAACATTTCCAGTTTGTTCTAGACTTTGTAAACACGACAGAGCAAACAAAATAGTTTCAAACAAAACTGCAACAAGAAACGGTATTATTTCGGTTGGTCGTAATAACATTGTTCCTTTGCTCGTTGAACGTGTATCTAATTATACTTATCTCTCTCTCGCGATCCCAGCCTAGACTGATGAACCAACTTTTTTCATGAATTTTACCGTGTTTTTATGGGACTCCGTTCCTCCGTACAGCTTCTCGCGAAGCTCTGTGTTTTGGGGCCAGGTTTCTTTTCTTATACCTGCTATCAGTTGAAAATCTTGCAGAACGTGTTCTGCCGTCATGTCCGCCTTTTGCAGGGGCACAGGCTAGTTGTGCCAATTTTAAATTTGTGAAATGTGGGCGCGGAGTTTGTTGTGGCCGGTACGGAAGCGAAGTATGGTAACTTGTTCACTACGAGACAGACCATAGTATCCGTCGCTGTTGTTAGCCTGAGGATGGTCTTTTGTCCATTTGTCTTTGTAGTGCTAGCCGATGGTTGTTCTGGCTTACTCAGGTAGTCGCCGGCCTTCTTTAGCTAACAATTATACTTATAATATAGCGTATATAAAAGTAAGTATATATGACAATGAATAAACAATCAATACGATCATTGGAAGCCACAGAGATGTGGTTTTACAGAAGAATGCTGAAAATTCCATGGACAGTGACAGGAAACAAATGTGGAGGTTTTAAATCAGGTCTGCCCACAAAGAAACCTTATCAAAAGAATAAGAATCTGACAATCAAGGTTCTTCGGGCATATAATGCGAAGAGAAGGTTTAGAACATTTGGTAACAACAGGTAAAATTCGGGGAAGGAGAGATCGCGGAAGACAGAGGGAGAAGATGTTGGATGGCCTGACATCATGGTTCGACACAAGATCGACGTCAGAACTGATTACATGCACCAAGCAGAGAGTTGCATAGAGACATGATCGCCTACGCCGGCAGGCATGTCCATTTTGATTGATTGATATATGACATTTTAGTTGTACAATAGAAGCTACTGTGCCCGTGAACAATTATAACACGTAATTAGAAATAGTACAGAGTATTTATATTGTTTAGCAAAAAGGAAGAATAACTAACAAATTCTAAATAAATGCAATCAAGTAAATCGAATCATAGGATAAATAACACCATTTTGGAAATGCAAACATGTCACAATAAACACTAAAAGAGAATTGTACGATACAATTTTTCTCCCATTATGCTATCAGAGCCACACCTGGACGCTGACATTAAATGATAGAAGAAAACTAATCACGACAGAGATGAAGTATATACGCAGGATTCTGGGACTATCAAGTAGAAACCGATTTAGAAATGAAGACATCAGGAAAAAAGTGGGTGTAACATTAATACTGATCATCACGAAACAACAAATTAAATGGTTTGAACAGATAAGCAAATTACCAATAGATAATTCTCCTCAAAGAACAATGCTACTCCGATACAGTAGATATAAAGGCCGCCCATGCAAAAGATCGATTTCATAAATACAGTAAAAAAACACTATTTATTAAGCGTACAAGAAAGCCCGATCTAGAAATCTCTTCTTATCCTGACGCTGTGAAGCAAAAGAAGATTACAGTAAAGAAGAAGATAGACAGACTGTGAAAGAAATTTGTGTTGAATGACAAACAAAAACAATGACGTGTTTTGTATTTGTCAAACCTGTTGTGTTTAGAATAGCAGCCTACATTTGCTTTCAATGTTAGTGATGAGCTAGTGGAGAGCTGCATAGTGATCGTAAAGCTTCCAGGCGAACTGTGATGAGATCCGACTTTCTGCGAAGATTATGTTCCATCAAGAGAACTTAAGGGCTTCTTCTTTATTGTGTTAGTTGTCAAATTATTTCTTCCTCAACAGAAATACCTAGCTCCTATTCATTGCTTCTACTTTTTATTTATTTCACTAGAGTGTGTTGTCCCTGTTTATCTTCAACTAACAATACTGTGTAACTTGAAATTATTGAGTCTCTGTCCTCCTTTGTTTTATACTTAAGTTGAATTGAGTTTATGTGTATGTGTGTATGTTAAATAGTTTGTTGATGGCATACACCCTTACTTCACGTACCACAACACACTCGGTGACATCAATAACTGAGTTAACTGCAGAACTATATATATACGAGGGCGCATTGAAAAGTAATGCCTCCAAGTCCATAACTTTGTTAATATACATAATTTACAAATGAAACATACATTTTCAGAAAGCTTGAGATGTCCACTACACAATAGAGTCATTATTTTTCGACATAGTCACCTCCACGTTCCACACACACACGCCAACGTCGAACTAGTTGTTGCATCCGTCGAAGAAAAAATCTGATGATTTTTCACGAAGCCAGGTACGCACATCTGCTGCCACATCCTCGTCAGAAGCATATCTGTTTCCCTTGAGATGTTTCTTGAGCTTTGGGAACAGGAAAAAGTCACAAGGTGCCAAATCGGGGCTATATGGTGGGTGCGCTAAAATGTCGTCAAAATTGAGACGCTCTAATGCTGCCGCTGTTTGTCTACTGGTGTGTGGACGAGCATTGCCATGTTGAAGGACTGCGTGTTTTCCAGGATGAACACGTAGCAGTCTTGCCCGTAGTTTCTTCATCGTTTACACATACCGATCAGAATTGACAGTATTGCCGCGTTCCAAAAATTCTGTGTGGATTACGCCTGGCAGTCCCAAAAATGGTCATCAAACCTTTCCGCTGACGCGACAGTTTTGAATTTTTTGGGGTGGGTGAGTTTTTGTGCCTCTATTCCATAGACTGACGCTTGTTTTCAGACTCATCGCCAGTGACAATTCGGCAGATAAAGTCATCGCCTTCTCGTTCATATCGCATCAGGTGTTCCTGACACGTCTGATGTCGGTGATGTTTCATTTCCGGTGTTAGCATGCGAGGGACCCATCTTGCACAAACTTTCCTATACCCTAGCAATACATGAATAATGTGATGTACTCGTTCAGTCGAAATTTCAAGCATTGTAGCGACATCTTTTTGCTTGATGCGGCAATTGACATGAATCAGTTCGTCCACGCGAGCTTGGTGTTGTTCATCCACTGCTGTAATTGGTCGTCCGCTGCGAGCCTGATCATGCAAGGTCATCGTCGCTGGATTGTCGCCTTAACAGTCCTTGCCCACCTCCTAACAGTACTCACATCCACACAGGCGTCACCATATACCGCTCTCATTCTCCGATGCATGTCGATGGGAACACAACCTTCGGCCGTCAAGAATTCAATCACAGCTCTTTGCTTCAACCGAATTTCCATGTATGACGCCATCTTGGATAATGTTGTGCGCATGCACAACATTCTAGACACTTGACACTTACTGTCCTGAAAACACACTTACATATACTTTATTCTGATATCGGTGTCAATTGCCTCCGAACACTATTAACAAAGTTATGGACTTGGAGGCATTACTTTTCAATGCACCCTCGTATATTATAAAGAGAGAGAGAGAGAGAGAGAGAGGGAAAGAAGAGCAAAGTAGAACAGTGTATGTATGTATGAATCAAGAAATATTGAAATGTTTGTTAAACAAAGCGGTCGCAAGTTACTTTATTGAAATTTAAAACAATTTTCAATAACAAATTTACACTAGGATCGTCAGATGACTGAATGTCCAGACAACAGTACTATAAAGGTACATAGAAGCAATAGTCAATGAGTACGAACTGTGTGCACATCATCATGAAACCGTTTACCATCACCTCTTCAGCTGGCAAGCGCTAAGTGATATCAGGAAGATCTTTCATCCCCCAAAACCATATAAATGGAACACATTATACGGAACAAACGAACAACTTACAAACACAAGCAGATACCACTACATAGCATTGAGCCAAAGGGCAAGAGTTTAAGTATCACTGGATCATTGAAGAAATGTTGACAAAACGGCCATCTATATTCTAGTCAAGCGATATTCCAGCTAACATACCGTTAGAACTTCTGTCGTACATTCAAGGAAATCAATAAATAAGTTAGCCACACATGACCTTACGAAAGTTCATGACCTACGATATCAGGAAATATAATCAATAAAACAGCAAAATATGCGCATACAGAACTTAGACCATTTATGAACATCAGATAGGATCGTGTCTGTGTTTGGTCAAGTAGGGAATAATATAATTATGAGAATACTTGTACGCAAGGGAACAAGCAGAAAACACCACACAGATATAATCCCATTCCATGGCTCAGGCTTTGAAGAAGAATGAGGTATGGACGAATAGTGAGGATTTGACGAAAAGTGGGACTTGGATTAAAAGTAAGGCATTGACGAAGATTGAGGTTTGGACGAAAAGTGAGGCTTGGGGATAAAGAGTAAGAATTGGACGAAAGGCTGGACAGAGTAAAGATTGGACGAAGAGTAAGATTGGACAAAGAGTAAAGATTGGACAAGAGTAAAGATGGACGAAGAAGCTTGGACGAAGAGTAAGTTGGACGAAGAGTAAAGATTGGACGAAGAGTAAAGATTGGACGAAGAGTAAAGATTGGACAAGAGTAAGCTTGGACAAAAGAGTAAAGCTTGGACGAAGAGTAAGCTTGGACGAAGAGTAAAGCTTGGACGAAGTAGCGGATAAAGAATTGGACGAAGAGAAGTTGACGAAGGTAAAGATTGGACGAAGAGTAAAGATTGGACAAAGAGTAAAGATTGGACGAAGAGTAAAGATTGGACAAAGAGTAAAGCTTGGACGAAGAGAAGCTTGGACGAAGAGTAAGCTTGGACGAAGAGTAAAGCTTGGACGAAGAGCAAGGCTTGGACGAAGAGTAAGGCTTAGACGAAGAGTGAAGCTTGAAGGAAGAATCAGACACGTCAAACTTAACATAACAATAATAGTTGATCCTGACTTCTAACAAAAAAAGCACATTACTGAAGCTGATCGCTTGTGTGTTGCAGGGACCCGCAAGGGAAGCAAAGAGTTGTAAAACTGCGACCTACAAGGCATGTCGTAAGAGACACTGAGGCAGCGAAGCTACTCTAGTAAAAAAAAAAAAGGTGTAGAAATCTAATGTTCTGGCTTACTTGTAGCGCATAACTGGCATAACGTACAATCACTTAGGCTCAGATCACATACAAATCCTATAGAGTGATTTAACAAATGTTCTATATGGAACGTTCGAATAAGAAGATGACTGAGGCATGTTGAGGGTACCTGTGACAAAGTGGTTAAGTCGTTTGTCTAGCATTCTAAAGGCCGTGGATTTGAAACCGGACGACGTTATTCAATTCACTGGTTCATTTTTACTTCAGATTTCTAGGATTGTTGCTAGAGCTACCGAGTTCGTGCTTCATGCAATATTCCAAGCAGATGGCATCTCATTTCTGCGGAGAGAGACTGGATTGTATGGGGAAACCCGGTACAATAAAGTCAAACCATCGCATTTAAACTTTTAAGAAGAGATGCTGTAACACTGTGCAGCTAAAAATAGATGCTTGTGTATAATACATTTTCTTGAAGTACTCTCATTACTGTCAGAATATTACCTTCTCATTCTTCATTTCATGAGATACAAAAACTTATTGCCAAACATTACCATAAATAAACAGCACTTTAACCACAAATATCATTTTAATGGAAACTGCATTACTGTATAGAGATTTATCTTGATCCAGGTAACACTGACAATGTTATTCATGTATTTCCTGATTACAACGGTACGTTCACGCTAATATAGTTTTATTATATAATCAAAACAAATCACGTACAATCAGTCAATAATAAATCATCAGTTAATAATAAATTAGTGGGTAATAAATTATCAGCCAGTAATAAATTATCAGCCAGTAATAATCAGTTAGAAACTGCATGCATTATTTAAAAATACAAATTAATATCTATTTAAACATTTCTGATTAAACGTCCTCAATAAATTAATAAATCATATACCGTCTCCGCATCGAAGGCCAGCTGTAACAACTCTTTCATAGGTTATGTCTTTTTCCTGACGGTACACTTTGACAGATCCGAGACTTTTATCTGACGGTACACTTTGACAAGACTTTTGCCTGACGGTACACTTTGAAAGACTTTGCCTGACGGTACACTTTGTCAAGACTTTTGACTGACGGTACACTTTGTCAAGACTTTTGACTGACGGTACACTTTGACAAGAATTTTGTGTCTGACGGTACACTTTGACAAGACTTTTGCCTGACGGTTACACGTTGACAAGAATTTTGCCTGACGGTACACTTTGACAAGACTTTTATCTGACTGTACACTTTGACAAGAATTTTGTCTGACGGTACACATTGACAAGACTTTTATCTGATAGTACACTTTGACAAGAATTTTGCCCGTACACCTCTTGATGCATTTCTCACAATCATATCACTGTTTCCCCATTGCTCTCCTCCTGTCTTCTACCATCTAATTCAAGATGGTTGTCAGCAGTAGCATGTCTCTTAACCCTTTCGCTGCTATATAGAAGGCTGAGCTAAAAATAGCTACTCCTTGTTTCTAGGTCACAAACGTGAATGTACGCCAATAGCAGTGACAGTAGCAATGTATAACGTGTTAACACATCTTTAGCCCATAGAGGAGAGATAACAGACGTGTTAATGTGTATTTACAAGTGAATGGGGAAAAACGTATATATACGTCCTTAGCAGCTAAAGGGTTAATGTGACTAAATTATCTAATGTAAATGCATATGCAGTGGCGGCTCGTCATTAGTGGCAAGTGGGGCCGGGTAATGTGTAACATGTATTTGTTTTATGAATTAAAATATAACCAACCCAAAATCATGTTTTTTCTCCGCAAATTTTTGTCTCGCCCCACCAACAAAAATGAACACGAGCCGCCACTGCACCTATGTAACATATATTCGAAGCTGTGAGTAGTAATTATTTTTAGTTTGCCTGATATGTTCAATAAATTCATTAAAAAACAAGGCAAGATACAAGAATTGTTTCAAAAGTCATGTATGCGGAGGGTTAGGTATATACATTCCTGAAAGCAGGCATTGTAATGGGAGGTAAATAGTTCAAGAAAGAAAACGCCTAAATGAAAACATGAAACAAACTGCACTTAGAGAGGCAAGAAATATCAATTCCATAGAAGATATTCAACGACGCGTCCAGGATAGAACGGTACGAAGAAAATGTTTTCAGGCTCTATATAACGCATATAAGTACGAGAGGAATACAAAACAACACAATATACATTCATCACTTGTTGTATTGCTGTAGAAATATCAGCAACAGGTAAGCAGCTAGTAAGATACAAATTCCCATGAAAATATTAAAGATAAAATGGACATATTTCATATGTTTGTTATCTATCTCTCAGACACATCTGATTCTTATCTATCTCTCAGACACATCTGATTCTACATTTGTGTTAGTTACTCTACGACAAATGGCACGGTGAACCAATGTTCCTTTATGTATATAACTTGACATACCCCGTTAGTGTGAACAAACTCTGATTTTTTATTTACCTATATCGTTTTGGAATGTTGGTTTAAATCAGATATAGAAAGAAGGAGTCAAGCCAAGCTAAATAATTTCAAGTCAAGAGCCAAAAACCAAGGGAAAAAAAATACGTCAAAAAGCAAGGTTTAAACTAGGAACAACTTGCGTAGGTCGGAAATTTAATCTCATTCTTCACAGAATTGAGAAATAAGTTAAAGCAATATGCCAGCTTATTTTAACTTTTGTAACTTTATACAATGTACATACAGCCAGATATTTGGTTGATGCCTGGCTCCCAGTTTAATTGTGTTCCTTTTCTTTAACGTTCGCGTGCTATGAAGTCATGCGTAGTTAGGTCATCTAAATGGTATCTCACTGACTGATATTTGCGTGAAGCTTGCTTTTCTTACCAGTATCCCCGCCATCCAAGGGAGCTTACCTCAGAGATACTTGTAATTTAGATCTTGAAGTAAAGGATCAGGTTACTTGTAGTCCAACCATGTACTATGTGCACGTTCGAGAATTGTTGACCTAAGCTGGCATCGAACTACCCTAATAAATAAAAAGCGTCGTAGAAATTGGATGTGCTGGCCTACTTGTAAGAGCATAACTGGCACCTAATAAATAAAAGCGTAGCAGAAATTGAATGTGCTGGCCTACTTGTAAGAGCATAACTGGCACAACGTACAATCGCTCTTATGCTCAGATCACGTACAGATCACAAAGAGTGGTTTAACAAGTGCTCGATATGGAACGTTCAATGAAGGAGAAAAAGAAGTTTGTGGGTGAAAACAACAAGTTTTCACAAGTTGATAAAACAACAAGTTTTCAAAGTTGATAAAACAACAAGTTTTCAAAGTTGATAAAACAACAAGTTTTCACAAGTTGATAAAACAACAAGTTTTCACAAGTTGATAAAACAACAAGTTTTCACAAGTTGATAAAACAACACTTCTCACAAGTTGATAAAACAACACTTCTCACAAGTTGATAAAACAAATTCACAAGTTACAAACAAACAGTTCTCAGTTACAAAAAACAAACAGTTCTCGCAAGTTACAAAAACAAACGAGTTCTCAAATTAAACAAGTAGTTAAAAAAACAACAGCAGTTTCAGTTACAAAACAGTTCTCAAGTTACAAAAAAACAGTTCTCACAAGTTACAAACAAGAAAAAAAACAGTTCTCACAAGTTACAAAAACAACAGTTCTCACAAGTTACAAAACAAAACAGTTCTCACAAGTTACAAAAACAAAACAGTTCTCACAAGTTACAAAAACAAAACAGTTACATTACAGTTACAAAACAAAACAGTTCTCACAAGTTACAAAACAACAGTTCTCACAAGTTGTATAACTGCAAAAGGAGAAATGAAATAATATATTTGTCGTTCTTCTCTTACACTTTATAGTAGAACGTATTTATTTACCTCTCTTTATCTGGTCTTTTCTCGACCCTGACCTCTGGGAAAAATGTAGTCAGCTCGATTGCTCTCTTGGAGAATAACATTAAAAAATACAGATACACTTGATAATAAACGGTTTATTATGCCAGCTTTTGTATATTTGATCTTCTAAATCAAAGTGAGTGAGATACAGAACACACGGCAAGATTAACTTTCTACCTTTGGAGAAATGGTGTACCTGTATGTGGCTTTCGGGAGAAGATGCTGGGAGATGGTTATAGGAAATAGGTAGAGATGGGGTGTAAGAGATGTTAGGAGTTGGCAGGTGTACATAGGTGTATATGCATGTATACGGACATTGTAAGAGGAAGGGAGGTGGAGTATTGAAGGATAGAGAGAGATTAAGGAAGAAAGATAAATAGATAGAGATACAGAGGAATCAGTCTGAGAATGAGGGAGATTGAGATAAAAAAGTTAAAGAGCTGGGGGAAATGAGAATGAGAGAGTTGTATGGCATGAGACAGAGAGAATATGTGAGAGGGACGAATACAGTGATCAGTGGCGGCTCGTCATTAAAGGCCAGTGGGGCCGGACCCCACCAAAAATAAGGTGTAATGTATATACATTTAAATATAACCTAACCGAAACCATAATTTTTCCGAAAATTTATGTCTGGCTCCACCAACACAAATGATCACGAGCCGCCACTGACAGTGATAGAGAAAGTTGGATGATTCATCAAATGTTAGATAGAAAGACAAGTAGAGGAAAGACAAGTAGAGGAAAGACTAAGTAGAGGAAAGACTAAGTAGAGGAAAGACTAAGTAGAGGAAAGACTAAGTAGAGGAAAGACAAAGTAGAGGAAAGACTAAGTAGAGGAAAGACTAAGTAGAGGAAAGACTAAGTAGAGGAAAGACTAAGTAGAGGAAAGACTAAGTGTATGAAAAAGCATTGAGAGGAAGTAGAATAAAAGGGAAGGAGCAAAATATTGATGTAGGTCGTGAGATTATGAAGAGTGTGGCAGAGAAGGAGTGAGGCAGAGAAGGAGTGAGGCATAGAGGGAGTGAGGCATAGAGGAGTGAGGCATAGAGGGAGTGAGGCATAGAGGGAGTGAGGCAGAGAAGGAGAGGCAGAGAAGGAGTGAGGCATAGAGGGAGTGGAGGGCATGAGGGAGTGGAGGCATAGAGGGAGTGAGGCATAGAGGAGTGAGGCATAGAGGGAGTGAGGCATAGAGGGAGTGAGGCATAGAGGGAGTGAGGCATAGAGGGAGTGAGGCATAGAGGGAGTGAGGCATAGAGGGAGTGAGGCATAGAGGGAGTGAGGCATAGAGGAAGGCATAGAGGGAGTGAGGCATAGAGGGAGTGAGGCATAGAGGAAGGCATAGAGGGAGTGAGGCATAGAGGGAGTGAGGCAGAGAAGAAGTGAGGCATAGATGGCGTAAGCGGAAAAAAGCAATGGATAGAACGTTGTACTGATTTGAAGGAAAATAAAAATGTTTTAAGCGATGTGATAATTAATATAGTATTTTATGTGTTGCAAGTGTGTACGTATGGTAGTGAGAGCCACAGTAGTGTAGTTGGTTGTTAGTAAACTCATTTTTTAGGCGTCTGCGACGGGTTCAATTCCACAATGGGCGTGGAATATTTTTCTAACCGTGACGGTTCTCAGGTCGACGTAGTTTCAGTTGCGTACCGGGAAAAGCACTCTAAGTAAAGGTGGCCGGCGTGATGATGACCACATCACCCCTCGTATGCTGACGGTAAAAGAAAAATACTTGTCAAACGCCATATTCCCAATATACCTCTACGTATGAAAACACTTTTTGTATGATAGTGATGAGTATGGGTGTATGTGAGTGTTTCAATATGATATAAGTGTATCTGTTTGTAGTTGTGGGTAGAAATATGTAGTATAAAGTGTAGGAGTATACAGCTGTGTGGTTGGGCAAGTGCCTGCATGCATTGGTGACAGCAACAAAAAAAGGTGTGTGCCGTCACAAGAGTAACAGATACAACACACTTATTTACACATAGGACTAGAATGTTATGACAATAAACAAAGACAGATGATACACAAATTGCTGTCTATGGGACACATTTCTTTACACAGATATGGCTGGAATATAAAATCGCGTGTTCATTTAATATATTAGCTAAACACGTAAACACAAAGTACTTGTCGTCACTTAATATATTAGCAATTATTTTGCTTTGATCCTCCGAAATAAAAGAACTAAACTACAAACTAAACGACATAAAAGTCATTACTTAACGTTCGTACTTCGGTGTGTATACATTCTAACATACACAGAATATGATGTTCTGAGAACAAGAAATATCACATACAAACTGTACGCTGTAAAACTATAGCAACAGTGTCAGATTCTGACTAATGTTTTCATCCACAGCCGTCATCCTCGTCCATTCTATCGTCATCGTCCGAACCCCCGTTAGTCGACATTGTCCGTCTGTCGACGTTGTCCGTCAGTTGACGTTGTCCGTCTGTCCGTTAGTCGACGTTGTCCGTTTGTCCGCCAGTCGTCTTTGTCGTCTGTCTTCTTAGCCGCCGCCATCATGCCATCAGCAACATCATCATATCATCATTATATGATTATCACCAAAATATCAGTATCATATTATCATCATCATCATTATATCATCATCGTTATCATAAAATCAGCGCTATAATAACATCAGCGCTATAATAACATCAGCATTACTATATCATCAACATTCTATCATTATCTCCCTTCTAATTATCAAGATTCTATCATCATTATCTCCCTTATAATCATCATAACGTCCCCATCATACTAGAATAGTCCTATCATCAGCATTATCCTATCATTATCATTGCTACTCTCATCAAAACAATAACAAAACCTGAAATCTGTGAAAGTTTTCCAACTGAAGTGGTGTTAGTACTGTCGCTGCTGGTGTTGCTGGTTTCGCTACTTGTGATAATACTGCTACAGGACAGAACTATCGAGTTCCCAGCGTCGACATCATCTTTATCACAACAATAATCTACTGTTGAACTCACACAAGCAGTAGAACTTCTGGAAGGTTCTGGCACAACAGCAACAGTACTGCTCTGCTCTTGCTTATCTTTAACAGCTGGATTGGAAAACATAGTACGCTGTTGTTTCTTCTCCCTTTAATGAGTCTTCTCGTTTCAGGATGCATAGTTCTTGACTAAGTATGTTGATATCTCAGAAAGAACATGGCCGCTTACCAGAATAACAACGATTCTGATCTTAACCACCCACCACTCTAAAATAAAAACACGAAAAACAATGAAAAACTAAGCTCTATCAATGTCCATTATTAACGTTTTAATTTCGTCATGATCAACCATACCCAGAACATAGACGAGTCCATATCTACAATAAATTTAGTATTAAAATATACGTTTTCAGAACAAAAATATTTCATTGCATTGTCATGTACTACTAATTTACTAAAATATTTAGACATTAATTTAAGAAAACATTTTGCATACAAATATAACAATTAAATTACATTTATTTTCCATATTTAAAAAAAATGTCATACTATCGAAATCTATTTACCCATGATTCTCATATTCGTGCTCAGTACTTTTTAATTAAACGACAGTGCCAGTTTCAAATCTTTATGGACAAAAATTGACTATACCGATAACAAGAATACCGTACGCTATAAGAAGAATTGAACTCATTATCTCCGGGATAAGTAAACTCGAATAATTTTATTACAACACCAAACCAAACCAAACCAAACCAAACCAAACAATAAAGCACACATTTCGAATAGTTCTTTAACGTAAATCATTTAATCAGTGCTGCTCGTTGTATCGTATCACACTGTCTTGATATCTTAACACCGGCATATCTCAGGCGTAGTGATATCGTCTCCTAGTTTATATATTCACCAGACTTCTAGACGATGTTTATGCAAAACAGACCGCAGAAAAAGCAAAATGTGGATCACCAGGAACAACAAGATGTCCTATATTAACATAAGCATCAATGTTACCTTGTTTTACACATGCAAATATTAGGCGAACTTCTTGGCTGGTATTTTGAAACCCAAGATGTCCTTGTCACCAGGACGCACGCTATCGTCAGTTTCAATTAAGTGTTTTTATCACACGCCAAGGGCACGTATTAGCATTTCAAGGAGTAATGAAAAATTCAGCGAGAAATGAAAAATTTAGGAAGCAATGAACTATTCAGGGAGCACTGAACTATTCAGGGAGCACTGAACTATTCGGGTAGCACTGTACTATTCGGGGAGCACTGAACTATTCGGGGAGCACTGAACTATTCGGGGAGCACTGAACTATTCGGGGAGCACTGAACTATTCGGGGAGCACTGAACTATTCGGGGAGCACTGAACTATTCGGGGAGCACTGAACTATTCGGGGAGCACTGAACTATTCGGGGAGCACTGAAATATTCGGGGAGCACTGAAATATTCATGGAGCAATGAACTATTCGGGGATCACTGTACTATTCATGGAGCAATGAACTATTCGGGGATCACTGTACTATTCATGGAGCAATGAACTATTCAGGGACACGAACTATTCAGGGAGCACTGAACTATTCAAGGCGCAATGGACAGAGTAGATAGCAATGAGCACGCATGATTCTTCGAGAAAGAGATAGAAGTCAACTAAGGCATCAGAGACAACAGTACACTAATAAAACCTGAATAACGATGAGATATGTTGTGTTTTTTGTTAATTAACAATGTAGTTAGAAATGAGCAAAGAAATGAGGAAAGAGATGATCAAAGAAATGAACAAAGAAATGAACAAAGAAATGAGGAAAGAAATGAACAAAGAAATGAGGAAAGAAATGAACAAAGAAATGAACAAAGAAATGAACAAAGAAATGAACAAAGAAATGAGGAAAGAAATGAACAAAGAAATGAACAAAGAAATGAGGAAAGAAATGAACAAAGAAATGAGGAAAGAAATGAGGAAAGAAATGAGGAAAGAAATGAACAAAGAAATGAACAAAGAAATGAGGAAAGAAATGAGGAAAGAAATGAACAAAGAAATGAGGAAAGAAATGAACAAAGAAATGAGGAAAAAAATGAGGAAAGACATGAACAAAGAAATGAGGAAAGAAATGAACAAAGAAATGAACAAAGAAATGAGGAAAGAAATGAACAAAGAAATGAACAAAGAAATGAACAAAGAAATGAGGAAAGAAATGAACAAAGAAATGAACAAAGAAATGAACAAAGAAATGAACAAAGAAATGAACAAAGAAATGAGGAAAGAAATGAACAAAGAAATGAACAAAGAAATGAACAAAGAAATGAGGAAAGAAATGAACAAAGAAATGAGGAAAGAAATGAACAAAGAAATGAACAAAGAAATGAGGAAAGAAATGAACAAAGAAATGAGGAAAGAAATGAACAAAGAAATGAACAAAGAAATGAGGAAAGAAATGAACAAAGAAATGAGGAAAGAAATGAGGAAAAAAATGAACAAAGAAATGAACAAAGAAATGAGGAAAGAAATGAGGAAAGAAATGAGGAAAGAAATGAACAAAGAAATGAGGAAAGAAATGAACAAAGAAATGAGCAAAGAAATGAGCAAAGAAATGAGCAAGAAGATAGTTCTAAGAAGAAAAATATATTTACTTACATAGTTAGTTCATAGAACATTAGATTCCCAACCTGACGGAAGTTACTGGTAGCTGTCAAACGATAACGTCTCACCCAACAGGTAAGATATGTGGCAACAGGTAAGATATGTGGCAACAGGTAAGATATGTGGCAACAGGTAAGATATGTGGCAAAGTGTGATCAGTGAACCTATCAACCCAGCTGTTAATAATGACATTATTTGATGAAGTTGTTGTGAAACAATGATATAGACTGGTTCAACCCACAGATTATGTTCTTCTGAATGAATAGAGTGGTCTTGGCTGAAATCGGATGCACGTGTCCTAAATGTGTAGAAGTCTATGCGTTTAGGGGTCTACCAAACCAATGTGCAACGTATACACGTTCTTGGCAAAGATCAAACATATCACAAACTGATTAAAATTGGTCATAAAGAACGAACTCAAAGAAGAAGAAGAATAGAGTGGTCTTCATCATTCGTGAAGGACAAACAACGTACTAGGTTGGGGAGTAGGGAGACTATGGATGAAACTGGATATAACGTATACAATAAAAACAACATAACATTGTAACTAGATAAGTGCATGGACTGAAAGAGACACATTGACATGTTTCAGAACACATACCTGGAGTCAAGTGTAAGACAGAACACATACCTGGAGTCAAGTGTAAGCCAGAACATATACCTGGAGTCAAGTGTAAGCCAGAACATATACCTGGAGTCAAGTGTAAGACAGAACACATACCTGGAGTCAAGTGTAAGACAGAACAACTAAAACCTCTTAGAACAATCTTAAGAGAATGACCGAAAATAGAATTTTGGAAAGAAGAGCGGTTCCATGTAAGTGAAGAAAGTGACACTTATCCACATACTATGGCAACTACCACTTTGCTAGGTATGTGAAACTGCATTCCAAATGTTCCTTTCATGGTTACCAGACATCAGTCATTCCCCATGCTCTAGGATATAAATGTATACATTTCGTGCCATCAAATCCCTCTCATAGAATAAACGTTAAAGTGCGCAACGTGCAGCTACAATTCTTCACTCAATTTACAAATGAATCAGTGGAAAAACATTTGCCAAAGATAGAAGATTCATTTTACAGCTTCCCTAAATACATTAACTCTATAAATAAAAGTGAAAAACAAAAGTATAATAGAATATTAAATAGCAATGGTTATTTAACGTATACAACAGCTGGTATTGGAACGTATAAAATAGAATGGGGATTATCTAGAAACGTATACAAAATAGCAAGATTATCTTATTACTTAGAAACGTATACAAAATAGCAATGGAGTTACTCTTATTACTTAGAAACGTATACAAACATAGCAATGGAGTTACTCTTATTACTTAGAAACGTATACAAAAATAGCAATGGAGTTACTCTTATTTCTTAGAAACGTATACAAACATAGCAATGGAGTTACTCTTATTTCTTAGAAACGTATACAAACATAGCAATGGAGTTACTCTTATTTCTTAGAAACGTATACAAACATAGCAATGGAGTTACTCTTATTTCTTAGAAACGTATACAAACATAGCAATGGAGTTACTCTTATTTCTTAGAAACGTATACAAAATAGCAATGGAGTACTTTATTTCTTAGAAACGTATACAAAATAGCAATGGAGTTACTCTTATTTCTTAGAAACGTATACAAACATAGCAATGGAATTACTCTTATTTCTTAGAAACGTATACAAACATAGCAATGGAGTTACTCTTATTTCTTAGAAACGTATACACAATACCTGAAAACTTTATTATCTAAACCACAAATATTCATAATAATATTTCGAATATATATCCAATAAATGTAACAGACTCATCAAAATATCCAAATACTTTTTCCCAACGAAATAATATAAGATTAAGTTAACTGTTACATTTACACTTTCTGTTACTGACATTATCACACAAACGACTTGTCACAATTCAACTATAAAGAAATGATATAACGAGGATAAACTAACCATGTAATGTTGTAGATGTATAAGATAACAACACAGTCAAGAGTTTCTACTAAAAGTAATGTAGATATTAATTCAATGACATGATCAAACAATACATTTGTCGACATTGCTGCACATTGAAACTCCATACTTTGTTTTATTGATACTTGATAAATGCTTGTTGAACCTTCTGGTCAACTTTTCTACCTTCTTTCCTTCCTTCCCCTACTTTCTTTCGTTTGAAATAATGTCTATATAGTTAATGTTCTTTTTGTATAAACTTGACTATCTTTCGTAGCTAACAGAGAGAGAGATGTAATTTTCTTTTCATTGTTGTTTCACAAGGTCAGTGAGATTGCCTTAGTAAAACATTTTCGGGGCAATCGTCAAGTATGCCCTCTGTAGTCTGATGTGTCTGTTCACATCTACACATCGCTAAATTGCCAATCTTGAATTCTGTATTCATGTAGCCTCGGAGTCGATTGTGTCCTGTTCTGAGGCACAGAGTGAATCTGCATGTATATGTATATATATATATATATATTGTACTACCAAAATTTCTATATAACGTTACCTGAATATTTCTACATAACGTCAATGAAAAGAATTAAAAGAAAAGAAAGAAACAAGAATACACATCTTGGTCACTCAAATTAATAAACATTTTAAAACATTCAGAAAGAATAAACATATTAGCCAATGCAACGAACAAAGTTCACACAAATAAACTACATACAAATATCGATATTGAAATTAGTAAAAATACACTTACACATTTCAAAGAGTGTCTCTTTATATTAAAATTGCATTATGTTGTGTTTATACTTGATGTTTAGTTGAACTGTATCGTCTCTATAAAGTATATTACATCAAGCATCAATACTTAAGAAGTATGCAATCTCACATATTTGGACAGTAGTTATTCGCGTTTCAGTTACTTTAAAAAAAGGTAGCTATTCGCTACTTGTCTGCTACTTAGTAGTCGTTACTTATTCATTATTTAGTCACTGTTGGCCATTTGCAACAATCATTGACGAGGTATGTCTAAAATAATTTAGAAGTAACATCTTAATATTTAAAAAATCGTACAATACTAATATAATAATATATAATTTAATATAACAAAACATAAAGAGAACACACAGTTTATGGGAGTCTATGTGACTAAATGGTTAATACGCTGTCTTGTGTTACGGAGGTCGTGAATTCGAATCAGGACAGCATTGTTCTTTTTACAAGTGTAATTTTAATGATCATTAGGATTGTTACCGCAGCTACGGAGTTCGTGCTTGTGCAATACTTCCGTCATGTGACGTGCTATTTCTTCCAAGAGGGACCTATTCAAAAGGGGTAACAACCCTGTGCCGTGACGTCGATCCTTTGCTTTCAGACCCTTCCATACATTATTAATAAGAATGAAGATATAAAATTGTCAGATAAATTCTCTGATGTCAACTAAATTGAAAAGACTATAATGTCAGGAATTGTACTTATTAAAAAAATATGACAACCTAGCTGGCTAGTATCTGACCTCATAACATACAAAATATAGTCGCTATTAGATAGTAAACTATGCTAATTTTCTGACACAAAAACAAAAATATATTGACTACGCACTGAGTACTTTCATAGACAAAAAGTAGCTACTGCATACACAAGTATTCGACAAGCTGCGAGTACTCGAAACGTACCAATTAGAAGTTATATTTACAATACAGCGACTAGTCACTATATATACAGGTAATCGGCAAGTACTGAGTATTCGAAATATACCGAATAAGAGAACCTCATCAAGTTTGTGACAGAATATATATATATATCTCACAAGACACAACAAAATGCTTCAAACGGTGACATTCAGAAATTACCTAATTTACATCACCACATGAGTTCATAATTAACAACATTGCTATTTTAAGCATCTCACAAAATATTGCCTACTTTGTAAAATGGTACCCACAAAACACTGATCTCTAACCGAAAACTTCAACACCTTCTGGAATATTCCTTGTTCATCATTGCAAGCTTAATTACAAATGTAAAGTACAGCACATGCATACACTTTTTTTTTGTAAAGACAGGTAAAAATGATATGTACGCAGGTATTACTGAGAATACCTGTGTGTTTCTTCGTCTCACTCGCGTTTGGAGAACGCAGGAGGTTCGTGTTTCATCTGCTCTTCTCTAATACCGAAGAAAAGGGACGCTCTCCAGGCAACATTCTGAAGTTAATGTACTGTGAAACAGCGTCTACGTATTCTGAATTGTTTTTTGCCTTCTCTGATCATGCTCAGAAACTTTCTTCTTTCTTTCTTTTCTCTGATCATGTTCAGAAACTTTCGCCTTTCTTTCTTTTCTCTGATCATGCTCAGAAACTTTCTTCTTTCTTTCTTTTCTCTGATCATGCTCAGAAACTTTCGCCTTTCTTTCTTTTCTCTGATCATGCTCAGAAACTTTCTTCTTTCTTTCTTTTCTCTGATCATGCTCAGAAACTTTCTTCTTTCTTTCTTTTCTCTGATCATGCTCAGAAACTTTCGCCTTTCTTTCTTTTCTCTGATCATGCTCAGAAACTTTCGCCTTTCTTTCTTTTCTCTGATCATGCTCCAGAAACTTCTTCTTCTTTCTTTCTTTCTCTGATCATGCTCAGAAACTTTCTTCTTTCTTTCTTTTCTCTGATCATGTTCAGAAACTTTCTTCTTTCTTTCTTTTCTCTGATCATGTTTTGACTGACAGCGTCGGGATAAGAAGAGATTTCTAGAACTGACTTTTGTGTTCTTTCATAAACAATGTAATTCATCGCTTCTGTTATCTCTGAGGTCCACTTTTTGCGTGGATGGCCTTTTTCTTGGTATCCACTGTATCGACCCTACCAAAAGAGAGGAAGAATGGATCCCAACAGATGGTAGCATGACCAACTATCTCAACGTTATCATTACTCTTGGAAGAGAATGTAGAGATTGGGAAACATGAAGGCTGATCACGCAGTTAAGCAGCTGATAGAAGATAATGCAAGGGATGATGATGTTGTTGTATATACCGATGGGTCGGTTCAACGTGGTGAGAAGTCCGGCTGGGGTTTCTTGGTTAATGCGCATGATAGGGTTGTTGCAGAGCGAAGTGGAGCATACAGGACAACTACTTCTAGTATTAGGATGGAGGTTGAGGCCGTTACTGCTGCCCTCCATTGGCACTCTGGGACTTCATTTACTGGGGCAGTTGTTGTATCTGACTCTCAGTCGATGCTTCACAAGATCCAGAAGGGCAGGTTTCGGTATGAGTGGATGTCGTCTATAGAAGTTTCTAACCTCCAGAGGCTTACGTGGATATACTGTCCTGGGCATGCGGGTGTTTACGGTAATGAGAGAGCGGACACGCTTGCATCAACAGCATCGATTGTTGGGGAGTTGAAGATGGATAAGGGGATATTCTTCGGTCTCTTCACGACTCTCTGTTGGATGGGGACACTAAAATCGATGTTGAATCGATCAAGCGATTTAAGCAGTTTGGAGTTACCGTTGTTCAAGTCGAACTTGATGCCTGAGAGGCAGAGTGAGAGGTGTGTTTAATCAGCTAGCCACGGAACCATCATTATGCATACTCTTCGATATCTGTTGGGGAGACTGAGCACCTATGGGTCAGCCCGGAGTGCAATGACGTCAATTTAGTAACCAATAACCAATCTACTGTATCGGTGTAACATAAGTTCACTGTCTGTTGGTAATCTGTTTATGTGACCAAACTATTTAATTTGTTGTTTCTTGATGAAGTCTAGTACTGATGTTGTACGCACTGTTTTTCCCTGATGTCTTCATTTCTATACCGGTCTCTTCTTGTTACATATTTTAGCGTGCTATATGTATATTCAAACGACCTATACTAGTAACACCCTTTGATCAAAGACAAGTTTGTTATGTTTCTTCTGTCGTGAAAGATAATGTTTCTTTTACAGGTCGGGAAAATTACCTTTCATCTTACTCCCTCGTTCAATTAACTACACTGAAAAAAAAAGTTAAATAATGTACTGCAAAAATAAAAAAGCTCTTTCTTCTTGATGTGTGTATGTGTCTGTGTATGCGTATATGTGGGTATGTATGAATGTGTGTGTGTATATATATACATATATGTTTGTTGTGATATGTGTGATCATAAATGTGCAAAGTGGGACAAGGGATTGTGTTCCATGATTTGACTCTATTGCAGTCTCCACCGCATGCTCCAGAGAGGTGCAGCAGCACACGACTGAGGCTCATATCACTGCTGACAATGATCAGCTGTTATTTCTTTACCACAACATGACTGGTGTTCACGCTTACTTTTCTTTGCTTTAACTTAGGCCAATTTAATTAAAAACCTGATTTCGTGGAGACAGGTAGCCGAGGTTTCTAATACACCCTCTAACTGAATGGCTATTCCGTTGGTGTTCGGTACTACTTATCTACATAATTAAGCGAATGCTGATCTAACAGTTTAAATCGTCTCTTATATTCAATGACCTAACCAAAGCTGGGAGTTTCCAGCCAATCTCTGCTAATTATTCTCGTCTAAATCTGCCTAAGCAAGTATTTGGTGTACAATTTCAGTTGGCGCTACAAAATATCTATGGTAAATTACTAACACTCTTATTAACAAATAAACATGGTACATGTATTAAAAGCTTCGAAAAACAAATAGACAAACACGGGACTCGAACCACTTACCTAGTCCTTACGACACCAATCGCCTAGCCTAGCAATACGAGCGTTTTGAGCCATTGGTTGTGTTCGTAAAAACGCTTGTATTGCTAGGCTAGGCGATTGGTGTCGTAAGGACTAGGGTAAGTGGTTCGTGTCCCGTGTTTGTCTGTTTTTCGGAAGCTCTAAATACCTGTACCATGTTTATTTGTTGATCATATTCGTTACTTCCGTTACTTCCTCTGGGGTTCTCAACAAAACTTGTGCTCATCTAACACTCTGGTTGAAAAGTCATGTGCTTCTTCAACTCATGTCTTCTAGCAGGTTGAAACGCAATATCATACTAAATCCCCAGTCCTTGTTTATATATATATATATGACCAGTGGCGGCTTGTGATCATCTAACACTCTGGTTGAAATGTCATGTGCTTCTTCAACTCATGTCCTCTAGCAGGTTGAAACGCAATATCATACTAAATCCCCAGTCCTTGTTTATATATATATATATGACCAGTGGCGGCTTGTGATCATCTAACACTCTGGTTGAAATGTCATGTGCTTCTTCAACTCATGTCTTCTAGCAGGTTGAAACGCAATATCATACTAAATCCCCAGTACTTGTTTATATATATATATATATATATGACCAGTGGCGGCTTGTGATCATTTGTGCTGGTTTGGCCAGACAAATATTTTCGGAAAAATCATGGTTTTGTGCTAGGTTATATTTTAGTATTTACTATTATTTATCTATTCCGGGAAGTTATTCCTTCTTTATTAGAACGTACAGTGTCGTACACTGTAAACATTAGTCTGTATATTTTATTTTAATGTTATATAAACAACTTTTAAAGCTAATAACTTTCACGTTAAAAGAAATAATTAGGAACAAATAATTTATAAAATAATAAATGCACGTTACATATTATTTTTGGTAGGGTCCGGCCCCACTGGCCCTTAATGACGAGCCGCCACTGTATATAACCTTTTTCGTCTTCACAGACGGTCAATTGGCAAGTGTTTTACAGTGACATCTTCTGAGTTTGCGCTTGTCTCTATTGTCTTTCAACTCATTTCCAAGTCTTAACCTGGACATTTGATATGGGGAATATGCGTTACCCATTTTGCACAAACCCCTTCTCTACCCTACTATTTCATTCAAAGATAAGACAAAGTTCATAGGTTTCGAATCAAGCTGAGTTTGCGAGAACGGAGTACACACCTAGCTATCAAATGCCTTAGGGTCCCTCCATCCAAATTTATGGTCAAGGTTTACTCCTCTAGCCTTCTGCACAACCATGCTGACCCATAAGGCTGTAAGGATTTATATTTATGGGGATATATGTATAGGAGGGAGGGGAGAGAGAGACGGAGAGAGAAAACGAGAGGGAGAGAGGAGACGGAGAGAGAGAGAGCGGAGAGGGGAGAGACGGAGAGAGAGAGAGACGGAGAGAGAGAGAGACGGAGAGAGAGAGAGAGGGAGAGAGAGAGAGAGACGAGAGAGAGAGAGAGACGGAGAGAGAGAGAGAGGAGAGAGAGAGAGAGAGGACGGAGAGAGAGACGGAGAGAGCGGACGGACGGACGAGACGAGACAGACAGACAGACAGAGACAGGCAGACAGACAGACACACAGAGACACAGAGAGACAGACAGACAGACAGACAGAGACAGACAGACACAGACAGACACAGACAGAAAGACAGAGACGGACAGACAGAGACGGACAGACAGAGACGGACAGACGGAGACAGACAGAGACACAGAGACACAGACATACAGACAGACAGACAGACAGACAGAGAGACAGACAGACAGACAGGCAGGCAGACAGACAGACAGACAGACAGACAGACAGACAGACAGACCAGAGACAGACAGAGACAGACAGAGACAGACAGACAGACAGGCAGGCAGGCAGGCAGGCAGACAGACAGACAGACAGACAGACAGACAGACAGACAGACAGACAGACAGACAGACAGACAGACAGACAGACAGACAGACAGACAGACAGACAGACAGACAGATAGATAGATGTTAAAGTAAATAATTAACAAAACAGACTTCGCTGCAATCCGAATGAACCAATAGGTGCTCAATATCTTGAAACAGTAAAATTCATGTTGATGTTATCACTAATACTGATGCTAAAAAACTAAACAATAAGAATACTACTTTGAATATGAAACACAAGAAACTGGCAACTAATTTTAAATTATAAACAATACTATTACTAGATACTGACAAGTTTTGATTAATGATGGAAAGATAATTCAATCATAGATTGTTGACCATAACTATTGTGGTATCAAATGTTCAATATTAAATAATGTTACATCTATATTATAGTTATATATGTGAGCGTCTGTAGCTCAAGCGGTAGTGAGCTCGATCACGAACCCAAGCGTACTTGGTTCAAACCCCACGGTGGGCAAGCTTGAATGCAAATTCGTTTCAGTGGGATTTTTATAAAAGGTAAAAATAGACCTCACCGTTCAGAAAGCAATGTCAAACTACTGAACGTTTAAGTGGTACCTGTCTAGAAAAATCAACGACTTGTTTACTGTGGTTGATGGCTACGTCCTGTAGAATATGCCACGATTTTCATTCTCATATTGTTTCGATAAAACTTTGTTCATTTCTGGATAAGATTCATTCTTATAATAATTTGTGATCTTATTTCACATTTTTACAGAGAAGTAACTGATAAATTAAAGAAAATTATTGCAAGACTTGTGTTTTGAATGGCCAGACTTATTTCTTCTTCTTCTTTGCTTCGTTCTTTACGACCAATTTTAATCACTCTTTGTGATATGTTTGATCTTTGCCAAGAACGTGTATACGTTGCAATTATTTCAATCCAAGATATCTTGCAGTGAGCTATAAATAGTTCTAAACGAGCTCCTTGGTTAGCAAATCTTAAATATAGATCTACAAATTCTACATGACGTTCTCTTTTCACGCCTTGCTCGAGTTTATGCTTGTCAAAGCTAGTAAAGTGTCTCTAACTGTTCTCAGAACTTCTGCTGCAGTTACTTTTCACGCCTTGCTCGAGTTTATGCTTGTCAAAGCTAGTACAGTGTCTCTGATTGTTCTCATAACTTCTCTTTTCACGCCTTGCTCGAGTTTATGCTTGTCAAAGCTAGTACAGTGTCTCTGATTGTTCTCAGAACTTCTTTTCACGCCTTGCTCGAGTTTATGCTTGTCAAAGCTAGTACAGTGTCTCTAACTGTTCTCAGAACTTCTGCTGCAGTTACTTTTCACGCCTTGCTCGAGTTTATGCTTGTCAAAGCTAGTACAATGTCTCTAACTGTTCTCAGAACTTCTCTTTTCACGCCTTGCTCGAGCTTATGCTTGTCAAAGCTAGTACAGTCTCTCTAATTGTTCTCAGAACTTCTCTTTTCACGCCTTGCTCGAGCTTATGCTTGTCAAAGCTAGTACAGTGTCTCTGATTGTTCTCAGAACTTCTCTTTTCACGCCTTGCTCGAGCTTATGCTTGTCAAAGCTAGTACAGTGTCTCTAACTGTTCTCAGAACTTCTGCTGCAGTTACTTTTCACGCCTTGCTCGAGCTTATGCTTGTCAAAGCTAGTACAGTGTCTCTAACTGTTCTCAGAACTTCTGCTGCAGTTACTTTTCACGCCTTGCTCGAGTTTATGCTTGTCAAAGCTAGTACAGTCTCTCTAATTGTTCTCAGAACTTCTCTTTTCACGCCTTGCTCGAGCTTATGCTTGTCAAAGCTAGTACAGTCTAATTGTTTTCAGAACTTCTGCTGCAGTTACTTTTTGTTTATAAGCGCATCTTATTCAGTACTGTTAAAATTTTTAGTCTCTTTAAGCAACATTTTCCAAGTTTATACAGAAGACAGTTCTTGTACAGAAGACACTCAGCGAGTGTTTAGATATGCTGACACAGCAGGAAACAAAATACACAAATAACGTTTGTAGATAAGAAAAGAAAACTGCACTTGTATTTAAAAGATTGGGAGTTCCAACCTAAATGTTACTAGAAAGCTTCTTTCATCGGTAGAAAGTTAAGATTAGGTCAGCACAAACTTTGCTTATATCTTTATATGATAAGGTTGATTTACAGATGTCATGAATACGAAATACTGGACGTTTTGCTCGTTAACTTGTGTTAGAATAACACGAAATTTTTTTTTTTAGATCCAGAAGCACTTGAGCTTTCAGCTCTTCGGCTCGGTGTCATGGACATCGCAACCCTTCGGTTCGGTACCACGAACGCCGTAAATCTGGAGAACCTGTGGCTTTTCTCCCAGTCCGCGGAATTGAACTCGCACTCACATAGGGTTTGTAACCCGTCGTCCAACGCGCTCGAACACGCTGGACATGCTGGCTGAATAACATGAATAATGACAACTGTTTGCAATTTTATAATTATCAATGCGATAGATTCAAACTGACCCGTGCACGATCGTGAGTTCAGATAGTTTCTTGCAGCGTTGGTAATCACTACTTATTAAATTATCATACCCGAATCTGTGACAAGTCTCGAAAATGTATCTGAAGACAAGGATTGCAATAAGAAGAAATATGAATGGTTTTCATTACACAACTACATTACTGCAGCAGCTTAATATTCTTACCAGAATGCAATCTCTTCCCATACAGATGAATCACGTTATACCTTTATTGCTTATATAATAATAATGTTTTAAATATATATATATATATATATATATATATATCTAGAGAGAGAGAGAGAGAGAGAGAGAGAGAGAAAGAGAAGAGAAAGTAGAAAGCAGGATATGCAGACGAATAAAGTTCAATGAGTAGGAAAGATATAATCAACATTTTGAATGACGGTCATCAGGTAGAGAACTGAGTCAAGCAACACTATCCGGAGAGAGGAAAGGTTGCATGTTGTACACTGTATTTACCAAGTACCATCATCATCAAGGTGCGTATCCTTTATAGGACGTTGCTCTCTTTGCAGCACATCTGAAATTCACTCTGTCTCTAGCCAGTTCACCCACTTCGTCGATGGTCATGTTCATGGTTTATTTAATATCTTGTAGCCATCTTCTTCTTGGTCTGCCTCTGCCTTTGCGTCCTGGGACCCTGCCCTCTAGTATTGTTCTTTCCAAGCCATCGTGAGGTTTGGTGTGACCACAGTATTTTTCTGTATAGTATGTTGTTTATCAGCCAATTCTCTCTAACATTTAGTTCTTTCAGGACATCAGTGCTCTTTCTTTTTCTGTCCATGGTATTCGTAGGATCTTTCTGTAGCATTTAGTTTCGAAAAACTTTCATTCTTAATTTTTGTGTAATAGTCCATGATTCACAACCATAAGTAGCCACTGGGAAAATGCATGCTCTCAATATTCTTAGTTTTAATATTTTGCTGGTGTTTTGCCACATGTTCTTCATTTGTGTTTAACTTCTTGATTGCTATTGCCAATCTTCTTGAGATCTCTTTGGAGCAGTCACCGTTATTGTTAATTATTGAACCCAGATATTCGTAGCTCTCTACACATTGGAGTTCTTCATTGTTTATTTGGATGTTAGGTGAGCCTTTTGCTTTGTCGGTTGACATGATTTGTGTTTTGTGTATTCAAATATAGATGTTGGTCTTCACTATGTTTCTTGGTCATCATGATTAGGTTTTCCAAACTTTCTTTGCTGGTGGATAATAATACTGTATCGTCTGCGTATCTAAGCTCTGGTATGAATATGCCGCCTATAGTGAGAGGGTCGTAATTCACATAGTTGGCATCGTCTTTTACATTCCTCATGATGTTCTCCACATATATGTTGAATAAGTATGAGGACAAAATGCATCCCTGTCGTACCCCCTTTTGAATCTCGAACCATTCAGCATACCAAGTACTAGTTTTCTTAATGTATAGATGTTGCAACTACCAAGTACAAGTTGTCTTAATGTATAGATGTTGCAACTACCAAGTACCAGTTGTCTTAATGTATAGATGTTGCAACTACCAAGTACAAGTTGTCTTAATGTATAGATGTTACAACTACCAAGTACAAGTTGTCTTAATGTATAGATGTTGCTACTATAGTCTGTCCATTAATTCGTGAGCACGTTTGAAATTGATTTTCTCGAAAACTACCTGTTGGATCTCAGTGATTTTTGCAAGCAGCCTTAGAATATCCATGACGCTAGAGAAATATTTTTTTCCAAGAAAATTTGATGTAGTTTGAAATATTTCTTCTTCAGGTTATATTAAAATCAACCTCACCGGATTGTACACAATAGTGACAGATCTACTGTACACAGACGCGTTGTTCTAAAAATACATTATGGTAACATTGAAATATCGTGAGTAAACAACAATTTCACGAATTCCCGTGCACCTAACCCAGTCGACTTTGAACGCGGAAAGCATATGACGTTATAATTGGGATACCGTTGTATAGTTATAGGTGTATCTCGCTATTTGTATGAAGCTATTGTATCATATTTGTTGGCTTATCAAAACTGAAATTGATATCACATTCATAATGAGTCTGAAGTGCACATTTATAACAATGCAGAAGGTTACAGTTTTACTATACCAACACTTCCGTAGGGAATCTAAGAGAGATCATCTATATTGCGATATTCATAACCCTGAGAAACGAACGCAACTGGCGCTTGGTCTGAATAGAGAATCCTTTCCCCGATGGATTAAACAGGACACAAAGTGCACTAATGTCAAGCAAGGAAGGAAAAGAACAATTGACGACTTTGACATAGATGTCATAAGACGGGAGCTCTTGAAAATGTTTGCGACAAATCAACTTGTTACTCTCAGGAAACTGAAATTAAAACTGCAATCAGGTTGAAGCATAGACATTTCTAAAAGTACTCTATGGAAAATTGTAAGAGCCGCCGGCTTCACCTTCAGAAAAACTATAGGCGACAGGAATATTATTTGTGAAAAACCACATTTAATTGCTGCCCGAAGTAAATACCTGAGGCAGATCCGTGAGCGGCGGAGGCAAGGCTATGATATTGTATATTTGGACGAATCCTGGGTCAATGCTCACCACGTCAATGCTAGAGAATGGCAATCAGTAGACGGTGAACAGAAAAGAAAAATACCAAGCAGCAAAGGCCAGCGTATTATACTAACACATGCAGGAAACAGTGAAGAAGGTCTTGTCCATGACGCTGGACTTATTTTCCAATCAAAAGTACCGACGGTAGGGACTACCACACAGAAATGAATGGACATATTTTCAGGCAATGGATGGAGAAAGATCTACTTCCAATTCTAAACAGACCATCATGCTTGGTAATGGATAATGCATCCTATCACAACGCAGTATCAGCGGAAGACAAAGTACCAACTGCATCAAATACAAAAGATCAAATTAGGACTTGGCTTGCTAAGGAAAATGTCAGCTTCGATGATACATATTTGAAACCCGAGTTGTTGCACCTGGTGAGGATGACAAATAAGACAAAGGTGTTTCATATTGACAAAATCATTGCGGAATACGGCCACACGTCTTTGCGACTACCTCCATATCATGCTCACCTCAATCCGATAGAGCTTGTCTGGGCTAAAGTAAAGGGCAAGTTGCCGAACAGAACAGGACGTTTAAAATGTGTGATGTTGAAGTTCTGACACGTGAGTCCCTCTCAATGATAGACATGCAGTTCTGGAAGAAGTGTGTTGAACATGTGCTCCGAGAGGAAGACGAGTACTGGCACCGAGATGGATTACAATTTGTCCAGCCAGTAACAATTATCAACCTCATGGAATCGTCAGATTCGGGATGATACAAATCATATTTTGATTACAGACTGAGAAATAGCAACGTATATATTTCCATATCCAAATGCGTCTACATCATACAATTTGTGGTGAAGTTAAGACACCCTGGGGTCTAATGGTGACCGAAGGGAGGACTAACTGTTGCATATTGTATCCAAGTTCACGATTGCACATAAAGGGCAACACAATTAATTACTTGACCTATCAAGTTAATATGGAGATACACCTATGAATAGAATTGACATGGACAAATTCTAGGGATTACTGTAAAATCTAAAATTTGAGCCCCGTATTTGCAATTGTCATAAAAGATCAAAGGAATTCGCCGATGTGCAAAATCCGTAGCATCTATGAACTACTGGTTAGCTCTATTTTAGCGTCATGGATATTCTAAGGCTGCATGCAAAAAATCACTGAGTTCCAACAGGTAGTTTTCGAGAAAATCAATTTCAAACGTGCTCACGAATTAATGGACAGACTATACCAAGTACAAGTTGTCTTAATGTATATATGTTGCAACTACCAAGTACTAGTTGTCTTAATGTATAGATGTTGCAACTACCAAGTACTAGTTGTCCCTTTCGCTCTGCATACTTTCCGAAGACGGATCTAAAAATAGCTACTCTTTGTTTCTAGATCACAAACGGGAATGAACGCCTATAGCAGTGAAAGTAGAAATGTATAACGTGTTAACACGTTTTTAGCTTTAAAGAGGAGAGATAATAACAAACGTGTTAACGCGTCTTTAGCAGTGAATGGGAAAACTTCTAACACGTCCTTAGCAGCTAAAGGGATAATTTTATCTACCAATTACCAGTTGTTCTAACGTATATATGTTGTAACTACAAAGTGTCGGCTTTAAAACCCAAAAGAGCTTTAAAACTTGAGTCAAACAACACTATCTGGTGCGATTTCAAATTTTTCAGCAACTCTCGATACGTCTGTCAGCTGCATGGCCTGAGAAGTTCTGTGAATTGAATCAATGTGCATTTATTATTACTTCACTAGACAAGTAAGGGTAAGTATTGAACACCATAGAACAAACACTAAGTAAGATAGTTAATATATTATGAACATTGCTTACCGGTGTAGAAGTCCGCATTTGTGCTATTCACTATGATAAATGTTTGTTGTATATAATTTCATAATATATATACTTTCTCAAAGTTTTCAAACTACGAAATCGTGAATGTATTATCTCAGGTTAATATAAACATGCCAGAGCTCTTGATATAAGATATCGGGTGCCATGTGAGTTTCTCAGATCACCTAAAATACCAACGTACAAGAGAAGTAACCAATAATAGGTTTCATATAACAGCAAAGAGATAAGAGTTCCGTACCCTTAAATAAACAAGTAGATTTGTTTTGGTATGATATCTACTTATCCGACATGAATTGTGTGTTCACAAAATATACAGAGCAGACAAAAATAAACATAGACGAACAGATATATAGACAATAGGGTAGATAGTTGCATATTATACGTAAGTTATGCCGAGCAACGGCACTTCACGTTGAACATACAAGAATCACTATGTATTTCCTAGCACAATATATAATATACATCATAACAATTCAACGCTGTCCCCCCGCAGGCGCCATTGCGTCAATGTGATACATCCCTGGCGCCCAATGTTATTCCTTTAGCTTTGACGTTAGAGTTTCACAAAGCAAAAATTCGTTTCTGAATAACATCATCAACAAATAAACAGGGTACAGGTATTAAGAGCTTCCGAAAAAACAAATAGACAAACACGGGACTCGAACCACTTACCTAGTCCTAACACCAATCGCCTAGCCTAGCAATACGAGCGTTTTTACGAACACAACCAATGAGAGTTTTTTCGTGTGTTTTTTTTGTAGTCAAGATTGTTTTCCTCTATTATTATTTTTATTCATATTACTATTCATATTACTTAATTATTTTTATTAGTAGTATTATTGCACTTGCGACATGGCCCCCGTGCCTCCACAGTCATCAGTTAAATGTGCCCCACTCAGTATACAAAAATGTTGGATATCACTGTACTGATGTAGATAGCACTGTACTGATGTAGATAGCACTGTACTGATGTAGGTATCACTGTACTGATGTAGGTATCACTGTACTGATGTAGATAGCACTGTACTGATGTAGATAGCACTGTACTGATGTAGATAGCACTGTACTGATGTAGATAGCACTGTACTGATGTAGATAGCACTGTACTGATGTAGATAGCACTGTACTGATGCAGATAGCACTGTACTGATGTAGATAGCACTGTACTGATGTAGATATCAATTCTCAGAGCTATATCAATACCAGTTACTTACACAATTCCCATTTCACTTCGCAACAATATATATTGTATCAATGCAAAAATTCTTTTATATGGCTAGTACTAGACTTTGGTCTTAGAATGAGCGTTCCTCATCTTAAAGAGGCTTTAATTTCTACAAAACAAACAGCCATAAGGTGCATTTTCACTTGTAGCTCACAAATCATATTGTTATCTAGTTTAGCATATACAATTTACATTATAAAAATGACACATTGGCAGTGCTTATTGTAGCTAGTATGTATTCAGAAACTAAGTCCATGAATTACTGATAATTGTCTATTTTCTATTCCCAGATGGAAGATGTAGTTGTCTGTCCACTCTTGCCGTTAAGCGTAGGGATGGGAGCTTTAATTTGCGTTCTAGGGCTAGATGAGTAGGCCTTGTTGTGTTGTATCCGTGTTTATGTAGTGTAGTCTTGATATTGTCTATCTATCTTTTTCTTGGTCTTAGCTCTAGTACCCGATCTCTTTTTATTGCATGTTGTTACTGATAGTAGTTACGTAAGCAAACGCAGAGATATCTAATGGATAATTAAAGAATGAACAATGATTTAAAAAATAGATTTCGCAGATATGAATATAGATAATATGTAGTCTATTTCATATCCAAACCTGATTGTAGAAATGAACTTAAATCTTATGGAACATGTCGATTTTGATAATTAGATGGAAACTATTATAAAACGGGAGATCGAGAGGTCAACCGGCTGAAAGTTTATTCTGATATTTTGAGTGTTCTCCGAGTCTCACGGTAATTGTTTCGTTTAGTTGTTAGATCGTCATCACTGCACATCGAACCAATTAGTCCACAAGTGCTGCGACTGTTTAATCAGTCAGATAATTCATAACAAGCGTTCAACTATTTTGGTATCAACCATCATAAACACTTACGAAAACTTCAGCTATATAACACATTTGTCTGCAAAAACTGATAGAAACCAGCAAATTTGAACAGTTGAAAAAATAAAACAAACTTACCAAGTTTGGAACATCGATATCCGAGCAGGTCAATCGACCGTGCTGTTTTGGACACCGGTGACACAGACTGTAGAGTATTTTTCCTCATAGATGTGTACATTATTTTTATCCGTTTCACAGCACACTTTCTCCTACTGACCACTGCTCGAAATTCACATACACGACTATGTAGTTCTATCACGTCTGCTTTTAATGTAATTGCTTTTTGTATTTTAAATTGCCTTGTGTGAAGACATTCCGGTAAACACCCATACTGTTAAACATAGCTACTTCGTGCTGGGTTGTAAACAATACACACACTGACTAAGCATGTTCGTTAGTTCATACATGATCTACCAGGATATTTGGAGAAGAGATGTGAGTTCAAACTCACCCTTTTTACTGCTGATTCAGCTCTGACGAATTTTCAGTTTATGAAGATATGAATAGAGAGTAATGAAACATGAACAAAGTAATTAACAGAAAAATGAAACATGAACAAAGTAATTAACAGAAAAATGAAACATGAACAAAGTAATTAACAGTAAAATGAAACATGAACAAAGTAATTAACAGAAAAATGAAACATGAACAAAGTAATTAACAGAAAAATGAAACATGAACAAAGTAATTAATTGAGAGCGATGAGAGATTTTTTTAAAAGTAATTAATTGAACGAAATGAGACCTGAAAAAATAATCAAGAAACACGTACAGTAACTGGTAAGATATTGAAAATGAAAATCGTGGCATATCCTAAAGAACGTAGCCATCAACCACAGTAAACGAGTCGTTGATTTTATAGGCACCACTTATACGCTCAGTAGTTTGTCATTGATTTCTGAACGGTGAGGTCTATTTTTACCTTTTGTAAAAATCCCACAGAAACGAATTTGCTTCCAAACTTGCCCACCGTGGGGTTTGAACCAGGTACGCTTGGGTTCGTGATAGAGCTCACTACCGCCTGAGCTACAGATTTAGGACAATCGATAAAGAATGTGATTACTTGTGCGCTGTGTAAGTTTTTAATGTAACCAATGCTAAAACTAGTTCAGTTTGAATATCGGAAATTCCTATTTGATGTTGGCTGACTTTTATTGCAATATCAACATCTAAAGTCGGAGAAGACAAGCATGTTTTGTGGAGGACACTGAAAATATGGAAAGCATGCTTTCGTACAAAAATCAATTAGAAGCGCCATACGATGATGCATTGACTACGCTTGGATTCATAGCGGACGTACGCAAGAATAAGAATTGCAATTTTACTAAATTCCTTTGTTGGTTATTAGTGAAAACTGTAACTAATACTGATATCATTTAGCGTAAAATTTAATTTGTGACAAAATATAACATTGTTCTCACGTGTTGTGTTGTTTTTAAAATGAATTAAGCTGTTTCTAACATTGCTGGAATGAACGGGTCACATCAATAGGTTGTGGACTGATTTCGAGACTTTTACCTAAACTCGTCGGGTTTCTGTTTTCGGGGGTCATGATTTCTAGCAATCAGTTTTATTAAACAAATAACATTTTGATGAATCCGTGCAGTTAGATTGTGCCACGTCCGACCCCCACCCCACTCACCTGTTCTGTGTGGTTACCGGGAAATAGAACAAGAAGTCTCTTCTGCATGTCGTAAAAGACGCATAAGAAGGGCCGGAAACTCCACTACAGAAACAATTCAAACTGCTTATTTGAGTGCAGACACTTTGTCTCTGCTTTTTCTACCTATGGGATCCATGGGAACTGATGATGATGTCACGCGAACAACTAACCTTCAATGTAGATACTACACGCTATCAGCTAACGTTCAGACACGTTATATTCTGATTAGAGAAAGGCATTTCGCCTTTACTGCATAGTTTTACTGCAGTCTTCCTTTTATCGATAATACAATTCGCCATGTTGCTGCAACTCTTCGTCCTATTGTCAATTTGATAGGGGCGTTAAGAATCTATCGTTTGACTGTATATGTGATGTCTAGTTTATATGAAATCTGAATTTCTTCGTTTTTTTATCCTTTGCCTGATAAAGGTCTTTTGGTCGAAACGTATTTTGTATCTTGTTTTTGTACTTTGTGAAACTAAATTACTTTGTTTTTACGTTTTTTTGATTTTAGGGCCGTTAGGATGTTATTATCGTAGTCTATATTTAGTATTCTCAGAAAGAAGTGAAATTTGTCACTCATGTTGTATCATTTGCTTGATAAATGCCTTGTCGTCGAAAAGTTGCTGTTTATTGTTTTTGTAAAACTACAGTACTTTTTTTTTTACTTGTTTCGACTTTGTAACACAATGGCTGTCAGCTGAGTCTAGATCAGGTTACTAGTTTGATTTGTTTGAGAACTACTGAGGGGTCAGTGCAACACAGTGTCAGTTGGTGGGACTAAAACAACCTCCCAGGGCTCTTGCACCAGTTCTGAATGTCTTTCCATAAGTCATTCAATAGCTTCTCCTGAGCAGAACATTTCCACCCTAACAGTACTTCGGAATTTTTCTCTCTCAGAATATCTCACTTCTGCTGCTTTTATGTTCGAATCCTCTATAACATCCGGAATCCATCTTCTCTCTGGTCTTCTTCTTTTTGTCGGGAAGGTTCTTTCCATAACGTTATTTTCAAACTCTTCGTCTTTTTATATATCCACAACTTTCTTATTTGTAGCATCAGCCAGTCTTCTTTGATTTTGAGTTCCTCCTGATAGATCTATTTGTTTTCTTCTCTGTCCATGGTATATGGAGGACTCTTTTGTAACACTCATATTCAAAAGCACATATTTGCTTTCCCACTTGTTAAATATCAATGTTTCCCCTAAACGTTTTCACTGGGGACATGCATGCTCTTAGTATTCTGATCTTTGTTTTTCTATCAGTTCCATTCCATACTGTTGTTAGTTGTTTACATTTAACTCCTTATACAATGTATCAATTTACAGCTGTATTGTCTATATTTACATTAAAAAGTTAGATCTTTATGCTCCGTTACAACATCCATGAAAATGTCACTGCTTGCTGCCAGTATTGCTACCAGTTTTGCTACTAGTGAGTGTACTTTCATAACAATTCACATTTTGGCTACAATATTATTAAAACATTATACATTCCTCTTATGCCGTTAAATGCTACATTAGGCCTGAAAGTAAGTTCTTCATACTGCTCTATCCTGGATAACTCCCTCAATCTTCCGTGTGGAATTGAGTCTGATATTTCTTGCCTCTCTCAGTAATGTTTGTTTCAGCATTTCCCTAGGGCACCTTTCTTTCTGAACCCTTTGTCTCCCACTTCAATGCTTGCTATGTATTTCTTTGATCATTTCTCAGAATATACTCAATTTATCTCCATCTTCTCTTCCTTATAATAGTTGCTACTAGTGGTTGACCAGACATTTCTCTGATTTCGTCCCATTTTATATTACAGTAACTATTTTTTACAAACATCTATTTTAAAATGCATTCAGTTTACTTTCTATATCTTCAGTCATTTTCCAACACTTGTCATATGTTAGGCTTGATAAAACTGATAATGTGTAATTTAGTTTTAAAACTATGTAACTTGGAGCTTCATATTTTATTTATACTTTTAAAAGCTGAAGTTGCTTTGACAATTTGTAGTATACTTTCCTGTTTAGTATTTTCTGTGCAATCAAATTGCTACCCAAATAATTGCTCTATTACTTTGATCATTTTGGATTCCATCGTGATATCTGTATTATACACTCACACATTCTTCTTACATGCTAAATGCATCAAACACTCTACTACAATATTATTTATTTTTAAATGTAACATCCAAACTAGAAATAAATAATAACAAAGTCAAATATTTTTGTTCAATACTTATATTGACATAGCTTAAAGCAAGAAAATATCATTAACTATACAGAAGCAACTGAAGTATAAAAAAAACAGCTCCCATAGCCTTTTCTGGCCTTAAGGTATGAAATGTTTTGTCATTTCACATTTCTATAACCTAGTGTGCAAGAGGTAAGAGAGCCAATTCCTTTCCTCACATGTGGCATGTTGAGTGTAGGATTTAACCCACAACCCTTTTGTGTCTAAGTCGATAGAAAAACACTTATACATTACACTAATCTTTCCCACAACTCAAGTAAACAACACACAATAACTCAATGATAATTTATCAAGTTCAACTGCATTTCATGCTCAAATTAATTTGTTAAAATGCTCACAAATATATATTTGAGTATGAATGTCCTCTCATTCACAATAAACAAAATAATATAACAAGGACAATAATCATTGTCCCTTACTATCAATCACTTAATAACCATACAAGATCTCCAACTGCTAGCAACGAACCGCATCACATGGAGATCTAAAACCTCTGCCCTATGTGCCGCCTTTGACACGAAAGAACAAACTAACTAACAAACCAACAAATTAATGCACAATTGATTATGTTTAATGAAATAAAAACACTCAACTTTTTGGGGAAAAAGACATTTGTTAGAATAAAAAACTCCACCTGCAAGTTGCCACCACAGGTGCACAACCCCTTTCATCATATTGAATGTACCTGCAGTAGAACACACAGCAGCTATATCAAGGATTCTGGTTTATCAATTAATGAACTTTAAGCTACTCAACAGCTGAGGGGTAGAATGAGGAGTCTGTCTAACCAGCAGGTTATGGAACAGTTAGCATGTATACCTGTGGATACTTGTTGGGGGAGACTATGCATCTATGAGTCTGCTCAATGACATCAGCTCAGTAAACAATATTCAGAAAGTTGAAGTCCTCATTTATAAGTGTACAGATTCCCGTGTGGTGCCGGAGCCCGCAAGGGAAGTAAAGGATAGTACCACTGCGAGCTACAAGGCATGTCGTAAGAGGTGACCTGGAGAAGCTACCCTAGTAAATAAAAAGCATTACAGAAATCAGATGTGCTGGCCTACTTGTAAGTGCAAAAACTGGCACAATGTACACTCACTCTTAGGCTCAGATCACACAGAGTGGTTAACAGCTGGTCGATATGGAGCACTCAAAGAAGAAGGTGTACATAGAGTAGAACTGCCGACTCAAAACACACAGAGAGGTTAATAGGTAGTTATTATACAGCGAACGTAGAGATAGACTATACAGGAAATTGAACACTGTACGCTGATAACCAACTTCAGCTGACTATCACTGTGTAACACTGACTCCCCAGCAGTTCTCAAACACAGTGAGCTAGTGATTAGATCCAGAGTCATACAAGTGTTGAGTTGAAATACACAAATAAATATAACAAACAATAGATGATGGTTGTCATGGCAGAGCAGCTAGAGATAAACTGTTGCATGCAATCACACTTAATGATAAAATATGTCCATAAAAATGCAACAAGATAAATAGTTATTACTGATAAGTAAGTAGGTAGTGTGTGTAAGTTACTGATTATACATGTCTTATATTTCTTTAATGTCTTATATTTCTTTAATGTCTTATATTTCTTTAATGTCTTATATTTCTTTAATGTCTTATATTTCTTTAATGTCTTATATCTCTTTAATGTCCATATCTTACCTGGGCCCACAAGGGAAGCAAAGAATAGTAACCCTAGACCTACAAGGGTCTTTTACGTAGACACTTGTAGGTCTAGGATAGTATAGTAACCAAGAATAGTAACTCTAGACCTACAAGGTCTCTTACGTAGACACTTGTAGGTCTAGGATAGTATAGTAACCAAGAATAGTAACTCTAGACCTACAAGGGTCTTTTACGTAGACACTTGTAGGTCTAGGATAGTATAGTAACCAAGAATAGTAACTCTAGACCTACAAGGGTCTTTTACGTAGACACTTGTAGGTCTAGGATAGTATAGTAACCAAGAATAGTAACTCTAGACCTACAAGGGTCTTTAGTAAATTGTAGGTCAGGATATATAGTAACCAAGAATAGTAACTCTAGACGTCAAGGGTCTTTACGTAGACACTTGTAGTCTAGATATATAGTAACCAAGAATAGTAACCCTAGACCTACAAGGGTCTTTTACGTAGACACTTGTAGGTCTAGGATAGTATAGTAACCAAGAATAGTAACTCTAGACCTACAAAGGTCTCTTACGTAGACACTTGTAGGTCTAGAATAGTATAGTAAACAAGAATAGTAACTCTAGACGTACAAGGAGCTGAAAGCTCAAGTGCTTCTGGATTGGGAAAAAAAAGGATTTGCTATAAAGTTTTTTGGCATCTGGAAGGAACTATTTTTATTAACAATGGGAAATAAAAAGGAGGAGATGTAAGTGGTTGAGACATACATTCAGAATGTAGAAGTTCAGACATGTGGTTCTTAAACTGAATCTGTGAGGGAGGGGTACAAGACGGGTAGAGGAAGACCTAGAGAGACTTGGAGTTGAACTGTAGACAGAGAACAAGAAGAGGCACGAATGACTTGGGATGACTTGGAATGAACTAAGCTGGCTTATTTAAGACAGATCTGGTTGGAAGAAATATGTAGATGATTTATGCTTTAAAAGGAATAGAGAGAAGAAGAAGAATGATTTGAAGTATGACTTATTATATGACACATTTAGTAAAAATGAATGTACTTTCACAAACTATTTACTGCATTAGCAAATATAATGCAGTGTTTACTATGCAGGATAAATTTAAGAATACATTAAAAATGAAAATTGAAATCAAGAAGACCGTAGTGAACAATAGGTTGAATAAACAAATCCAACTGCACTCTTTATGTAGGTGATCCATTTATAAATACATAAGCACTAAAAAAATTGTCAGTGGATGTATAGTTTATTAATACTTCACAAACTAGCAACATAACCACCAGTGATGACATTTCAATCAAACAACTGTCAAACCCAAGATTTCACATAGTAAAAATTCAATGTCTTATAATATATAATCACAGGTAAATAAATTAAAGAAATGTAACCAGAAATAAAAGACTGGAATATATGAACATTGCTGTACTCAACATAGCAACTAAGTAACTCATTTTGACTGTGATTTTGTTCAAATAATACTTGGTACATAGCATATTATTTGATGTGTATTGCTTACATACAAATATCAGTCTAGACTAATTGTGATAAATTCTAGACTAAATGATAAAATTATAGACTAATAAAGATTGATTAATCAACATCAAACACCGATGCTTGATTTGTTGAGGCAGAGACCAGAGCACATAAGGACATGTCTGGAGTGCTATGATAACAGTTCTCGTACAACTTATAACAGACTTTTGGCAATGAGAAAACTTTATTCATCTTCCATACCACATGATGAATGATTAATGCCTTGCAGTTTCTCTACAGGTTTTGAAACTCTGGATCTACCATGTAATACAAGAGATCTTTGTTGCATAGCACCAGGCATAAAAGTATCTGCTGCTCCTGTCAATTAATTTCTTAGTGCCAATTTGAAATCAACATATTATAGTTTGCTTTCTCCTGTCTTGTTAGACTACACAGGATCAAGTTATTGTACTGGTTTATTTCTTGAAGCAAGTGAAACATTTTTGTCCAACATTTATATGTCTCTCTTCTAAAATGACTATAGTATGTCACCATCTGGTAAACAATGTGTCCAAAAATGATTGAGTATGTTTCTTATCCAATCTGACTCATTGTGTTGTAACAGTGACACAAAGTGTTCATGCACTTTGGCTCAGACCATATACAAGTTACATGAACAATTAAAGTTGGTTATCTAAACACAATTTGGTGCCAACACAATTTGGTGCCCGCACAAACTAGTGCCATTCAGTAGACAGTGAGGAGTCTGGTACAGACTAGGGAGGAGAACCTCAATATAAAACTTGCAGAAAACAGATGTACTGGTCTGTAAGCTGTAGGTGTTTAACTGTAGAATACTCTACATATGTTCTAAGTTGCAAATCACACAGACCACATAAGTTGTAAATCACACCACACACAGACCACACAAAATTAGTAAAATAATTATTTGCTATACGGCGTATACAAACAATAACAATATCTCATGTATCTGATACTGAGTGCCTTCTTGAAGAGTACTCAATATCAGATTATATCAGACATAATCTACTCATTGAGACTAACTATAGAGGTAAATATTTATAATTTAAGTTAATATTTTTTTCTGCTGATATACTGTCATTACAGATTAACTATCATCTCCTTGACATATTAATGTTAATATTACGTGTAATTAAGCTTTAAGATTAGTACAAAATCAGATGCTATGATGAAATTTTGCTAAAACAGCCCAGGACATAATTGGTGTAATAATTCAGTATTCAACCTTCAGGCCACAAGTTGCCCATATCTAATCTAAAACACATCTGAGCATCCGACTGTCTTAAGACACACAAAAAAAAGCCATTTTCTAGATGTTGCTCCCGGCATAGTTGACTAGAGGGATGAGTAATTTGATAACTCTTGGACATTTCAAAAGACAAAATATAATACATAAGAAAGTTCTGTAATACATGCAAGGAACGTAACTGACTAGACCAATTTGAAAACATATGTCATCAAAATCTATCAATATATCAATTGTAAATTAGAAGAAAAGGTCAGATTTCTGTTCACTCTAATATAGCTCTATAGGTATATCAGTGCTATAGCTCTATTAGCGCTATAGTTATATCAGTGATCTAGTTCTATAAGTGATCTAGTTATATCAATGACCTAGCTCTATTAATGATCTAGTTATATCAATGATATAGCACTATCCATACTACAGTTATATTAGTGATATTTGTATATCAGACCTATAGTTACCATCAGTGCTGTAGTTAAACTAGTGCTAAAGTTCTATCAGTGCTGTAGTTAAACTAGTGCTATAGTTCTATCAGTGCTGTAGTTACACTAGTGCTAGAGTTCTATCAGTATTGTCGTTCTTCAATCAGTGTATCCCTCCAATAATACTATATGTCTATTAGAATTATTTCACATGGAATTTACAAGTAAACAAACTAGTGCTGGAAGTATTGACGTTATGTGATCTGTTTGCCAATCAATGCTTTATAGAAGCAATCTGGTCTTGAACCTCATCAAGGTGATTTAAACTGAAAGCAAACCATACATTATTGATATACTGACTTTAAATCATTTGAATTGATATATTTTGATATCTTGTACAAATGCTATGACCTCTCTCTCCCGGACGATCACTGCCCAGATCAATGTACCAGATCTCCCCATAAATTCTATTCATGTGGAAATCTGATTCATGCAGCCTTAGCATTGTTGTGTTTTATGTCACATCTTCAGCACCATTTGAAGCTCTGGTGCTTATCCTTCACGATGTGTCGGTTACAGCCAGCGTTTACTCGGTTAGCTCTCCGTTCTGTAGCCATCTAGTGTTTTTTTACGGTGTAGGGTAGCTAGCCCCACGCCCAACTTTCTTAGTCGCCTCTTACGACATGCATGGCAGGTAACAGTGGTTCTATTCTTTACACCCCAATTTGGGCCCGGTAACCACTGGGCTATGCTATGATCTATGAATATATTATATACAAACGCAAAGATCTATAGATATCTATATTAGTACAAACAAAGAAAATGTTAGAACCCTAATTATCAACGACTAAACTATGCTGCTCATTATTTTGAATGTCAGCAATTTCAGTGCTAGCAAAGTGTTCATGTCTGGTAGTTCTTGGTTTCAGTCTCATCCTTAAGTTTTAATCATCATCGTAGGTATCTATAGGCATATATAATAATAGTCGTCTATCTGAAGCAATGATGACAACAGTCTCAGATGTGTGCAGCTGCAACTCTCTGGTGTGTGCGGAGGTGACTGAAAAGTCCAATCCTCAAACACAATCTCCTATCACAGGTGCGGCATACAAGATCAAGGTTAGACATATGGGTGATGTGTGCTTTGTCGTTTCCTTCAGCTTGCTTTCTCTGTATCTCAACAATAAGACGATTCTCAGATATGCAAGCTCCTTTTGTGTTGTTACAGTGCCACATTTGGCGATCTTGCGTAAATGATTCCCAGCACTTGGTATCTATATCGAATCATTTTAAAGACACTTTACAAGTGTCTTGAAAGTGTTTTTTCTGTCTACCAGCTGGTCATCTGCGCCTCCAAGCTCGCCATACATCAACTATTTTGGGATGCATTAATCAGGCTTCGAGTAATGTGACCGGCGAATCTCACTTGGGTCTTCTGCAAAAAGGTGTTGACACTTGGGATCTTGGCTCATACAAGGACTTCAGTATCTGAAATTTTGTCCTGCCAGTTTATTCTTAAGAGTCTATGTAGACAACTTGTGTGGAAGTGGTTTAGTTTTCTTGTGTGTCTGCTATACACTGTCTATGTCTTGCTTTAATATTAATATAATGAAATGCCATTGTGACACTAATTCTACAACATTCTTTAACATTTTATTATTATCTGCTTCAACCTTTGCCAGCAAAGATAATTCAAGAGCACTCCACAAATTAATTCAAGAAATTCATTCAAAGCAAACTCAAGAAAATATACAAGGTCTTTAAAACCGACATTCCTATCCAGAGTGAAGAAGATGTGATTGAAAATGGGAACTGTCAGGCACGAACACTTTGTTAAAGGCATGAGAGATTTCGTTAATCAACACAAAATAGGTGTCATTAGTCATTATGAACTAGTAAAGATACTAAAATGGAGATTGAAGCAACTATGGACTTGTCATGTTCCCCCTGATGGTTGCACTAACTTATTTGTAAACAAATTTATTCATACATAAACTTTCTCATCCAAACAAAAAAAAAACAACTACATATCCGTTAAAAAGAACATACACAATACACACCTTCTTTCTATTGCAGATTGCCTGAAAATAAAAAACCCAAAAGATATGATATTAATATTAGGACTATCAACATTGTACTTCAGCAATTATTTGTACTCTAACCTCTGTCATACAAGAGAAAATTTCAGCTGCAGTGTATGAAGTATATAACACATGTCAGATTTCTCATTAAAAACAAACAAATAAAACATAAATTTAGACACCAACTGTGAACTTCATGAATGACACTTCAAATCTGCTCCAAGTATGGTTGAGATTCTCTAGTTCAGATTTGTTTGATTCTTTTGATGAGTTGATGAAAAAATGTTGAATCAAAGAAGGAACTACTAATGTACATGCTTTATCACTGATGATGTCACCAATTGGAGCAACCTGAGTGCTGTAATGTTGAATCTTAACCAATTTTTCTGTATTGTTTTTGTTTCTATTTTAAAAAGAAACTAAACATTAATAAGCAACAAACTTGTATTGATTGATTAAATCCATCTTCAAGTCAAAGGTTGGTTGCAATGAATTGCCAACTCTTCCTGTCCATTCCCATGGTGGTGTATTCTGCCAAACTGTTCTTTGACCATATTCTAATATTTCCTTCTCAATTATATTGCTGTCTTCCTCTTACCCTCTTACCATCAATATAGTTATAGTACACTAGTTATCAAATCTTGGGCAGCATCACAAGATCTTTTAAGACATTAACATTCTGTGGTGGACCCCAGCTTTCTTTGAATATATTCAAGTTGAATTCTGAGAGTCAGCGCATATGACAAAAATATATTTTAGGCTCTTTTGCAAAAGACGATCGTCAACTGTTTTATTTCTGCTAGTCACATTTATTAAACTTTATTATCTTTGTTGAACAGACGGTCTGTTGTGCCCTGGTTGAAGTCTGAAGACTTTTACTTGATTTAATAAGTTGATCTAATAATATGCACCATCTTCCTGGTGTCATAGATGATATGTGTCAAACAGTCTGATGTAACTACAGTAGATTTAATCTCATATCAATATCCATGATAATGAAAACACTGAGATCAAGTGGCAGAGCAAATATAATACAATCTCTCAATAGTAAGAATGTGGGTTCAAGTTCCAGAAAGATCAGGACATTTTCATATTTAAAATTAAACCGGAACACTGTAATGTAACAATATAGTTAGTGACCTGTTTTCTCAGGCTAACGTTTTCTGGGGTTTATTTTCCTAGTTCTCTGAACAGAAAACATGTTATATAAAGAAAATTGTTTTTTATTATTTAGTTATCGTTACAAACTAGTTACAGAAACTAAGTACAGAATAAGGTTTGTACTTACTGAAACTCTAGCTGTGAACGAAGCAAGTCCATCTTTCTCATCGTCTGTAAAAACGAGCACAAAAATAAGAATGAGGATAAAGTTGCCAGTAGAAGTAGGTTTGAAAGATGTACACAAAACTAGACAATAAAAACTAACAACATTTAATATGAAGTATATATAATTTTTTTTAGATTTAAAAAAAAAAAAATTTTAAAACTTCGGGGATATTGTGTAATCATGATGCAGAATACAATTTGCAAGTTATTGATAAAGGTAATCGATGGGTAGATCAAGAACCAACCATTCCACGTCATGATTGGGAAATATTTTGATTCTTCATGATCAAATCAGGGGGTCAACCCTTTGAACCCTGACCGCCTGTACCTTAAAAATCCCTTTCCCGGAGCTTCTGGGCAAAGGCAGCCCATATCAGAGTTATATTAAAACACGATAATTTAGCGGACTTAACTGCTCTATAATTTGTTATTGACTTAACAGATCATAACTGTTATTCCATCTTATTATCTATTTGCAGAATACTAACTTTTAACATTTATTTGATTTAATATTGTGGCAGCAATACTCCCATATATGTAGATTTTTCTCCAGATTGAACATATAGCTTGAATATCAATCGATTAAAATGATTCTTTATAATCTAAATGATCATCTATCTCACTTTAAATATCTTTATTAGAATAATCACATTCTAAACTTAATTCATCTTCAGATTCATTCAAAACAAGTTCAACAGCTTGCTCTGTTGCTATACTTTTAGAGTGGCCATTTCCGAAAAATTTAGAACACTTTTTCAACATGAAAATATGTAACTAATTACCTTATCAGTACCAAAATAAAATCACACAAAAGCGTCCATCATCTTGCAAAACCACGTAGAACAAGTGCATTGTGTTTGACGTCACATTTGTACACAATGTATTATTAAATACAAAAAAATAATGAAAAAGTAATCTCAGACCGCTATATCGCGAGCTCGGGCATGCAACGCTACATTCAATCACGAAATATCGGGAGCCCAGGTTCCAAGGGTTAAGATAGTGCAAAATAAAAAATATGCCATAAATTGCAACAGACAAAACATACCTCATGTGAGTTGTGTATGTATGTTTCCTGTGAGGCCAAATTTTTGGCAGCTTGAGCAAGAAGCTGAAATGTATGAAAAATAGTATACATACATGCATTAATTTCAAGATTCTTTAAAAGATATCCTACACAAATATGCACCTATCTGGTACTTGTTTCATTTATAATCTCCAAAATAATCTGTGAAAAAATGTTCTATCTATTATGCAAAAACACTTGATACATTCTGCTATTTTCTGAAATGACAGCTAGGAAACTCATTTTATTTTAATATTTGTTTGAAGTGTAAGAGAAAGATAGCAAAAATAAAATCTCATTGTGGCAAAACAACAATAATGACAATGAATAAAACAAGCAAGACAAAGCATATTTTTATCAACAGAGAGAGAAAATAAGAAATATGAACAGTTTTAAATATCTCTGCTCGCTACTAACAAGAGATGGAAATCTTCTTCTTCAGTGATCTCTGGTCATGAGCTTAATTTACTGCAGACCACAAACTTCCCCAGAGCTTAGTTTTCAGGTTGACTGGGTATGGCCACATGTTGCTTCTCAGCTCACCCAGGAGAAGACAGTCTTGCAGGACATGGTGTCTGTTCTGCCTACTGACACTGGCAGAGAGCTGTTTGACTTATTCCTAGTCTATATATGTGTTTGTTGAGTTAGCAGTGTCCAGTACATAGTTGAAATAGAATGACCTGGTCTGTTTAGATCTTTGAGGAAGTCTTTTCCATAATCATATCCAGTGTTTGTCTTCCAGTCTACTGCAGATTTTCTCTGTATGAGGGTTTTGACCTCCTGAAAAGACAGGGGTTGGTAAATTTGCTCTTTGGCACTGTCCTCCTTAGGTAAGACATCGGGAGTCTCATTGCCTGCAATGCCACAGTGAGATGGAATTCACTGCAAGTGGATTTCTGCCTTTTCTGAAAGTTGAGCAAGTTCTCTTTTTAGGTTTTGTACTGTGCTGTCAGCGGATTTAGCATGGAAATGGGATAAAGGAAATTAAATGACAAACAAACATAACCTTACCAAATAATTAAACAACTAAAAACAGTATGGATTTAAACTGATAAGAAAACAAAGATCAGAATACTAGGAGCATGCATATTCACAATGCAATATATGGGGGTGAAGCATGGACATTTAACAAGGCAGTGAAAAAATGTATATGTACTTTTGAATATAGGTCTTACAGAAGAATTCTCTGTATACTTTGGACAGAGAATAGAACAAATATTTCTTTACCCAAAAAGAACTCAAAATCACAGAAAATACTATGGATAATACTACAAATAAGAATGAAGAAATGATGAAGAAATAAGAACGATGAATTATTTTGAACATATAAAAATACAGGTAGGGTTGGAGAAGACTAATGGAAGGAGGCATCCATGCACAGAGGAGGACCACAGAGAAGATGGATTCAGGATGTAAGTGATGATTTGATACTGATGTCTGCGTAAGCAGGACATTGGTCTATAGTTTAGTTAGTTTGTTCCTTTCGTGCCAAAGGCGGCACATAGGGCAGAGGTTTTAGATCTCCATGTGATGCGGTTCATTGCTAGCAGTTGGAGATCTTGTATGGTTTTACATCCCAATGATTTACTTTCTTGTTGGATGGTTCTTTGAAGAGTGGTCTTTGGTCTTCCACATTTTCTTTTCCCAACTGGTGACCACATAAGGACTTGTCGATTTAGTCTCTTTTCGTCTGATCTAAGAACATGACCTAAATATTTCCACTTTCGTTTCCTTATAATATTTGATAAGGGTTGTTGGTGTGTTCTATCTCTCACTGTGTTGTTAGAAACGAAATCACTTTATTTTACTTTTAATAATTTTTGGATTTGTCTATGAGAGAGAGAAATTTTGAAAGCTTGTTAGGGTGGAAAGTTCTGCTCAGGATAAGCTTTTTGATCATGATTTGTTTGAACATTCCACTTTGTTAAATGTAGTTGTGATTACTACTATTCTCTTCCTCATTTCACTTGTTCCAATCATCTATTATTGTTTTACACAAAAAACTGTTTACTTGCTCTAATTTTTGCTCTCCATTTATTTATATTTTTAATTTTGACCTCAAAATTGCTTTGAACTTATAAAATTATCTGCAAATCACTGACCAATCCATATTTGCTACTTCTGTTATTTATTTGCTGAATAAGTTCTTGCTATCTTTCAGCCGACAACTTTGAGCCACCTGCAGATCTGAGATTGTTTATTATATGTCCACTTATGTTTAGTCCTGATATCCCTTTACTTTCTTTGACAATATGTTCTATATACATTTTACAGAGAAATTACAGTCATGGTTATATCTGGCCCATTAGTATATATATAATTATCAATAACTTTATAAAGACATATATATATATATATATATATATATATATATATATATATATATATATATATATATATATTGTCTTTATAAAGTGTTGATAATTATATCTTCTTCTTTACGTTCGTTCTTACGACCAATATTAATCACTCTTTGCATATGCTTGATCTTTGCCAAGAACGTGTATACGTTGCACATTGGTTTGGTAGACTTCTACACGCTTAGGACACATGCATCCGATTTCATCCAAACCTCCTTAGTCGCTTACGACATGCGTGGCAGGTAACAGTGGTTCTATTCTTTTACACCCCAACCTAGGGCACCGATAACCACTCGGTGGTTGATAAATTACAGCTGATATACCTAACTATGTATCATTTTTGTTCTTCCAAATTATTCTTCGGTTTTGAATACATGAAGTGTCAAGCTTTAGCTTGGAAAGGTATTTTATTATTCAGAGTAGGGTACTAGTAGTATTTGGTATGCTTTAATATACAATATTATCTTCATTACTTTCATATCACTGAGAAGAAAATTTACTTCTCCTAAATACACCTCTCCATTATATTCCTATGCATATTCTCACCTATTCTCTTATGCAGTGGGTGTCCTGTGAGTGTTCAATATTTGTAGAGCAATCAATATACTTCCATTTGTATGATTTGTGAATCCCTATTACTATTACTAACGCATTCTTTGTGGTTGATTTTTGTTGATGGTAGGGCTCATGTTATCATATGATTACCATAATAAGAACGAGTTGTGAGCCCTAAAATGCACATAGTCATAGATCGTCATTGTGCACAGTTGCAGTATGTTTGGTTTTGAAGTGAATTCTTAAAAATATTGATTCTGTTAGTGCTAGCTAAAATAGATAGAACAAATGTAAATTCAGTATGACGTATGTATTGTAACTATGTTAGAGTATGTTGCCACATGCACATGCTTCAATAGCAAAAAGCATTAGCATGATGATCAGATGATGTACTAAAGCTGCGTTAAAGCATATTATTATTTATTCAGCTGCATATCACTCATTCCCTGACGCATGTACTAAACTATGTTGAAAGTTTGAAGTGTTACGACGACTCATCGACTATAATTAATTATTATTTAATAATACTAATACTAGTTAATAATTAGTGATTACTAATTTACTACTTGATACTTGAATGATCAGATCAATCTGATCATTCATCCAGATCGAGATCACTTTTTAAAAGTGTTAGCAGAAATGACAATAATCATGACATGTTCAATGATGTTCATAGCTCACTTCGTTAGATTTGGAACCACGCACAATCTGTCTCGCAAGAGAACCAAGATCACTGACATTTAAAGTAATTTTCTCATTTAGCCTTGTTTTAGTTTCTTGATTCCAATTCGTTGATGTTCGTGTTGACGACATCTCGTTATGATGATATTGTAAACAAATAATTACCACTTCCGGTTTTATATCTCCTCCAAAGTAAAAGAATACCTGTCGTTGGCGAAAGGTATATAAAACTCGATATAATATTTGTCCTAGCCTGAAAGTGTATTTACAATAACTTTTGGATTCTCCGAAAGGAGTTAATTCTTATTTTCATGTTTGTTGGCCTACACGCTCTGATATAACCAATAAAAGGTTCGCCTTAGGTTGAAAGGCGTGCCTCGGCTTAAAGAGGCTTTAATCCCCTACTAAACAAACAAACAATTGTCCTAGCCTAACTGTATCATCATATGAATCTTCACACCATTAGTCTTTTTGTCTGTCTTTATCTTACTTTATAGGGAGTACACAATACCTACTAGTAATTTACAAACCTACTACTATTAGTTTAGTTTAGTTTATTCGTCAGATAACGCAACCATCACTCCCTTGACTCAGACTGCACTGAACAGCCATGTGCACATCGAACTAAAATTAGTTCATAAGTCAAAGTCTAAGTCTTAGTGCTCCAATCTCCTCACTACGTCTCTCAGCATGTGGCGGCATCTAACGACACCAGTTCTATATTAATTTATTACTCTTCTTTGGTTTCCAGACATATTAGTAAAACGGTGATGGTTTCTAAACTATTCAGAGCTTATTGTTACAATAGTTGTATACTCACCTTGTAAAATGTAGATGTCAAATCACTGGAGAAGATAGATGCCAGCCAGACAGGTAATGTGTCAACTGGAGAGAGACCACATTCTCCCTGATAAATAATAATAATTCCTCTCGTACCGTCATACGTTACATAGGGCCAGCAAGTAATTTCTCCATACCGCTCTATCCTGGGCAACTCGCTCAATCTCCTCCATGGAACTGAGACGATATTTCCTGCCTCTCTCAGCAAAGTTCGCCTCAGGGTCTCCCTAGGTCGACCTCTCTTTCTTGAACCCTTTGCATCCCACTTCAATGCCTGCTTTGATATTCGTTGATCATTTCTCCTCAAGGTGTGCCCAACATATCTCCATCTTCTCTTTCTTATAACAGTTGTCACTAGTGGTTGACAGACATGTCTCTGATTTCATCACTTCTCCTGAAATCGTTCCATTTTATATTCATTATTTTTCGCAGACATCTATTTTCAAATGCATTCAACTTGCTTTCTGTATCTTTAGTCATTTTCCAACTCTCGCTGGCATATGTTAGGATTGATACAACATTTGAATTTAAAATTCGTAATTTAGTTTTAATACTATATAACTTGCAGTTCCATATTTTATTTAGACTTTTAAAAGCTGATGTTGCTTTGCCAATTCGTATCATAATTTCTTTTTAACATTTCCTGTGCAATCAAAATTGCTACCCAAATAGGTGAACTGCTCTGTTATTTTTATCATTTTAGATTCCAGTGTGATATCTGCATTACTTGCCATAGGTGTCTTCATTATATTTGTTTTTTCATAGCTTATCTGCAGTCCAACTTTTGATGCTATAGATGACAAGTTGTCTGTTTTTCTTTGCATATCTTGGTTGTTTCTACTAACAAGGCAATATCATCTGCAAAATCCAAATCTTCTAGTTGACTATTTTCTACCCAATCGATGCCAGTTTCGCCCTGCAACATTTTCACATCACCCAGTCAATGGCCACTCCAAACAATAGCCGAGATAGAATACAGCCTTACTTTACTCCGGTTTCAACCATAAACCAGTCGCTGTGTCCACCATCAGTGCGAACTGCACACTGTGAAACATCATAGAGGCTCTTTATAATGTTTATTATTTTGTCTGGTATTGCATAGCATCTCAGAATATTCCACAGAGAGATTCTGTGTAGACTATCAAAGGCTTTTAAAATCGATGAAATTTAGTATGAGTGGTTGTTGCTTCTCAATATGTTCCTCCAAAATTAGTCGTAGGGTAATTATTTGGTCTAACTCTTAACCATTGGCAGGTTTTTAAGGTTTTTTCTATATTTTTGAAGCCCTGCTCTATATTTAGCAACCATACAAGTTCTTTGCATTGAAAATATGCATGTTATATATGGTTGGAAAGCTAATTGGATGGGCTATCAGGATCTGTGGTTTTAACATAAGTGTGATGTAATTTATGATATCCGTGACCTACTTATGTAAAGTCTAAAAATAGATTATTCTACAAATGACAAATTATTTTACAGTCATAAAGAGGGAAAAAAATATGTATGACGAATATAATGAAATCTTTTATTACAGTCTTTTAAAGTCTTCATATTTGCAAAACATATATGAATTTAAACATATTTGGAAAATATGAAAGGCAGTAATCATGAAATTTATAATATTCAATATTTTCATATTTTAAAGAAAAAATTCAATAAATTTGGCCTTCAAGAGTAAATGATGCCGAATTGGTCTAGTAAGCAGCCTATAAAGAACTAACTCTTATAGTATCATACATATACATTCAATAGGTATATAATTTCTAAACATTGCAAGTAAAAGATATTATTGAACAAAAATATGATTATGCAATGATATTTGATAGACAAAATAATCAGGAAAAAAATTATCGGGCATCTTGCAAACAGACTCAAAGTGACACAGGCACAGAATGTTCATCTGACCCAAGCACATATATTTCAAGAATCACTGGTGTCTTCATCAGGACAGTAATCTGAGTTATTAGAATTCATTTTATCACATATTTGGGGCTTTTTGGCTGGAGCAATTTGGACTTTTCTACAAAATGGCAAGTGGGAAATGAGGTGTGCTCCAGTCAACGAGATTAGACATTTAAAAAATATATAATTAATTTTTTAATAATTTTTTATTAGATTATCATATGTTCTGCATTAGATAACATACATTTTACCAAATTAAATGCGAAATGGATACAAAATTATGGTCAATTAAATAGGCATGTAGCATCGATCATAAATGATCGAATTCCATTATCCCAATGGTTAAGGGCTAAGCAGCTTCTCCCAGGTCTAAAACCAGCTTGTTCTTCTCTCATGGTTGTGTCCACTGCTCCTTTGATTCTATTAAGAATGATTTTGCAGAAAGTCTTGGTCATTACTGATAATAGGGTGATCCCTCTCCAGTTGTTGCAATCTTTGAGATCACCTTTTTGGGGATCTTAACAATTATTCCTTCTTCCATTGATCTGGGACAGTTTCTTCTTCCCATACTTTATTAAATTGTTCTTGCACTTGGCTAATAGTTGTATCATCAGCCGCTTTGAGCATTTCTGCAGTAATGTTGTCATCACCTGCTGCCTTATTGTTTATCAAGGAATTGATTGCCTCCTTGACCTCAGCTACACTTATCATTTCTTCGTTAATTGGTAGGGAGCTGTTTCTTGCCTCTTCGTCAAACTTGAGTAGTACTGGTGGATCAGGTCTATTTAATATTTCTTCAAAATGTTCTGCCCATCTTTTCTTCTGCTCGGTATCTGATGTTAGAACTTTACCATCTTTGCTCTTGATTGGGCCACCCTTTGAAACAAATGTTCCAGTAAGTTGTTTTAGTGTGTTGTATAGCATTTTACTGTTTCCAGTCTTAGCTGCCTTTTCCCATTCTTCGGCCAGTCGATTGACATATGCTCTTTTATCTCTTCTAGCTGCTCTTTTCACTTCCTTGTCTTTTAGTCTATATTCCTCTTTAGCTTGGATTTCATCTATTGCATCCTTAGTATTAAATATTGCTAGTTTAATCTTTCTTCTTTCTTGAATACATTTTCAGGTGTCATCGCTTATCCAGGGTTTTCTGTCTTTCGTCTTTAATCCTGCGCTACTATTTGCTGCCCCCAATAGTGTGTCCTTTATCTTAGTCCATTTGTCTTCAATGTTCTGTTCATTTTCACCATTGAGTAACTCGAACCTATTCTTAAGTTCGAGCTGATATTCCTCTTTTACCTCATTATTTTGTAGTCTTTGACTGTCTATTCGCAGTTGTTCTTTTTAGTATGGTGAATTTTCAATTTCAGTTTCAATTTACCTATGCATAAATTATGATCACTTCCTACATCTGCCCTCTGTATGCACGGACATCCAGCAATGATGTTCTAAATTGTGTATTTATGCACATATGGTCAATCTGATTCCTGGTCACTCCATCTGGTGAGTGCCAAGTAAGTTTATGAATTTCCTTATGTGCAAAGATGGTACCTCCAATTACTAAGTTTGACAATATACATAACTCCGCCAGTCTTTCTCCATTCTCATTCATTGTGTTTATTCCTTGTTTTCCTATAGCTCTCTCTAATCCTACATTATCACTTCCAACCTTGGCATTAAAGTCCCCATTACTACTAACAGATCATGTTTTTGGGTCTTGTTAATTTGATCTTGTAGTTGCTCATAAAATGTGTCTTTCTTATCATCGTCAGCCTCATTTGTTGGTGCATAACACTGCAGTATTGTCATATTAACATGCCTGATACTGAAGTGGGCTCTAATTATCCGACTCGAGATGGGTTCCCATTCTAACATGCTCTTTGCTACTCTAGGTGTCATCATTATACCCACTCCTTCAAAATGCTTACCATCTTCTCTTCCTGAATATATGAAAGTTAATCCACTAACTACTCTTCTATCTGTTCCAGGCCATCTCACCTCACTTAACCCCAGTATGTCCAGCTCGTATCTCTTCATTTCTTCTGCAATTTGGGCTGATTTTGTAGCCGTGGCCATCGTTCTCACATTCCAAAATCCAATTTTAGTGTGTGTTTTTGAGCCAAGTAATGTACGAATCGGGTTTCTGACTTCCGCAGAGCGGCTTTCATCAGCAACCGTCATTGAAGCACTAGGTGCACCGCACACCACCTGACTGGTCGGTTTACCGGTATGGCGTCCTTTCTTACAAGTTTCTGTAGCTATTTCAATTTCTTGTGATGAGGTAGCTGGCCTCACGCACAAGTCCTCCTCCTTTTCATCCGGGCTTGGAACCTGCATTGGCAGAGTTATCCCTGATAACCTAGGTAGATATCGACCAATGAAGGGAATTGGAACAGTGCTGGCACGTTTGTTATATTTACCAGTTCTTCCAATCCAGGCAGGAGACTTGCTATAAATGATATTACGATTACCTTGAGGGATGCGTATAACAAAGTGGACTCATGTTAATTGCTTTGCTAAAATGTTGGGTTAATCATTAACTGGGGACCTACATAGCTGCTGCCTTTTTTTATAGCGAGGACCGTCCCACTACATTTAATATCAGACCTGACACTTATTTGCCTAGTTCTGAATATCAGACCTGACACTTATTTGCCTAGTTCTGAATATCAGACCTGACACTTATTTGCCTAGTTCTGAATATCAGACCTGACACTTATTTGCCTAGTTCTGAATATCAGACCTGACACTTATTTGCCTAGTTCTGAATATCAGACCTGACACTTATTTGCCTAGTTCTGAATATCAGACCTGACACTTATTTGCCTAGTTCTGAATATCAGAGCTGACACTTTTTGCCTAGTTCTGAATATCAGACCTGACACTTATTTGCCTAGTTCTGAATATCAGACCTGACACTTATTTGCCTAGTTCTGAATATCAGACCTGACACTTATTTGCCTAGTTCTGAATATCAGACCTGACACTTATTTGCCTAGTTCTGAATATCAGACCTGACACTTATTTGCCTAGTTCTGAATATCAGACCTGACACTTATTTGCCTAGTTCTGAATATCAGACCTGACACTTATTTGCCTAGTTCTGTATAGCAGACCTGACACTTATTTGCCTAGTTCTGAATATCAGACCTGACACTTATTTGCCTAGTTCTGAATACAGATCCTGACACTTATTTGCCTAGTTCTGAATATGACTGACACTTATTTGCCTAAGTTCTGAAACAGACTGATCACATTGCTATTCTGTATGCAGACCTGACACTTATTTGCAGTTCTGAATATCAGACTGACAGTATTTTCCTAGTTCTGAATATCAGACCTACATATTGCTAGTTCTGAATTCGACCTGACATTATTTGCCTAGTCTAAAATCAGACTCCTACACTTTTTTCACTAGTTCTGTATAGCAGACCTGAACTACTTGCTAGTTCTGAATATCAGACCTGACCTTATTTAGCTATTCCCGAATATCAGACCTGAACTTATTTGCCTAGTCTGAACTATCAGACCTACCTTATTTGCCTAGTTCTGTTAGAGAGTTCCTAAATAGCCGTCTGTGTTTTCATATGTCATACAAATATAGTCCAAATTCAGCAAACTCCGAGTCCAACATTGACTTTGCAGATGAAATCTTAATATTGGACTATACCATACAGGGATGATTCAGGCAGTCAACCACCTCATGTTGGTGTAGAATTTCACTCAAGGTTACGAGCCATCAAGTATCTCCTAACTAACCTTGTGTTTTCATACTCAGTGACTCCATAAGTATCTACTAACTACCCTTGTGTTTTCATACTCAGTGACTCCATAAGTATCTCCTAACTACCCTGGTGTTTTCATACTCAGTGACTCCATAAGTATCTACTAACTACCCTTGTGTTTTCATACTCAGTGACTCCATAAGTATCTTCTAACTACCCTGGTTGTTTTCATACTCAGTGACTCCACAAGTATCTCCTAACTACCCTTGTGTTTTCATACTCAGTGACTCCATAAGTATCATCTAACTACCCTGGTGTTTTCATACTCAGTGACTCCATAAGTATCTTCTAATTACCCTTGTGTTTTCATACTCAGTGACTCCATAAGTATCTTCTAACTACCCTTGTGTTTTCATACTCAGTGACTCCATAAGTATCATCTAACTACCCTGGTGTTTTCATACTCAGTGACTCCATAAGTATCTTCTAATTACCCTTGTGTTTTCATACTCAGTGACTTCCTAAGTATCTTCTAACTACCCTTGTGTTTTCATACTCAGTGATTTCGTAAGTATTATTCTTAAAGTAGCAACAGCGATTATGTGACGGTGTTCTATGGAATTACTGTCACAAACTGGGATCACATAACTAATCCTCTTTTTTCGTTCCCACGCACGTCAGAGTCACGGGTATGGCATGGGCCAGGTATCAGAATGTACTGCAATGAACCAAGACACACATATTAAACGCAATAACAAAGTATATCCTATCAGGTGTGTTTCAGTGTTGAAAATCCCACGAGTTGGCCAGATTGAGAGAGTGGGAGCCCACATTTAGTACAGCCTAAAACGAACGACATACCAAACATGCGAAAAAAAAACCTGATTAATCAATATCGAACTGGTGTGTTAGGAGACTGACCTCTCTTATTTGCCCTAAGACAAATTAGTGAAAAGACAATATAATACAGAAACCAAATGAATATTGCCTTCATAGACCAAGAGAAGACCTTCGATAGGATTAAGAGAGACATATTATGCCATGTCCTTGAATATTGCAGAATAAAAGGAACGCTGTTTGACTGTGTTAGAGCCATATATAGTTTACAAGCAAGCGCCAGACTCACAAATTGGTTTCCAGTAACATGAGTACGGCAAGGATGTGTTTTATCACCTCTCCTCTTCATTATATGCATTGATAGTATCACCAAAATAGATGAAACATCACTTTACATAGACCAACAAAATGAACTGCTTTTTTGCTGACGACCAGTGTATATTCCATAATAATATTGAACATCTTCAAGAACGCATAAGCTTCCTCAACAATAGCTGCCTCAAATACAACATGAAGATCAACAGTCAAAAGACACAAGTCATGACTATAAGCAGGGAACATAAAGATATCAACATACAAATAAATGACCAAACGCTAAAGCAGGTGAGAGAATTCAAATACCTTGGAAGTATCTTCACATCTGATAGTAGACTGACAGAGAGATCGAAACTTGAATCTAGCAAGCCAACAACATTACATACCAACTTACCCCAATCTTGAAACACCCAGCAATTCCAGTAGGGACTAAAGACAGATTATAAATGCAATCTTCATACCAAACATGGGCACAGACAAAAGAACAAGAAAGGAAAATTACCACCTGTAAGATGAGATGCTTGAGGAAAGCAGTAAATAAAACAAGAAGAGACCATATAAGAAATGAGGAAATTAGAACAGTCGGAACAATGCCTGCTATTAGATTCATTGAAAAACAGAGACTCAAATGGTTTGACCACTTGGTGAGAATGAACCTGAATACACCAGTTGCAAGAGCGTACAACCTGAAAATGGAATCATCAGGAGGGGACAGACCAAGAAAAAGATAGGCTGATGGAGTTACAGACAACTTAAAACTCCACAATACCACTATCTCAGAAACCGATCATCAGTTAAACCAGCTACCGCCTAACGCAAAAAAGCAGAGAATGAAAAAGAAAGAAAGGAAGTTAGTCTGCTGGACTCTGCTGGATTTGTTGAGACGGATATTGGAGCACCTGTGGACATGTATGATGATAGTTCTCATTTAGTGATAGCTAAAAACTACCTAGGGTAGCAATTAGTTGTTTTAAGCTAGGTATTTAGTATATTATGTGAGCGTCTGTAGTTAAAGCGGTAGTGAACTCGATCACAAACCCAAGCGTACCTGGTTCAAATCCCACGGTGAGCAAGTTTGGAAGCAAATTTATTTTCGTGGGATTTTTACGAAAGGTAATAATAGACCTCACCCTTCAGAAAGCAATGGCAAACTACTGAACGTATAAGGGGTGCCTAGAAAATCAACGACTCGTTTACTGTTGGTTGATGGCTACGTCCTTTAGGATATTCCACGATTTTCAAATTTCATTTAGTATATAAGATATGCAAATACATGTAACGTTTGTCAAAAATATGTGAGTTTATTCACTCTATCAATATCTTGAAGAACGCAGATCTTGATATCTTTATTAGCAATTGATTGTTGCAAACATGAACAATATTATGTTACAGTGGTTCCCAAACTTTGAATTACAGCATTACCTAACACAAAATCGAAAACAACTAACACAAATCTTTTACAAAAACATAGCGTATTAGTTCGAATAATAATAATAATAATAATTCCTCTCGTACAGTTATACGTTACATAGGGCCTGCAAGTAATTTTTCCATACCGCTCTATCCTGGGCAACTCGCTCAATCTCCTCCATGGAACTGAGATCGATATTTCCTGCCTCTCTCAGCAAAGTTCGTTTCAGGTCTCCTTAGGTTGACCTCTCTTTCTTGAACCCTTTGCATCCCACTTCAATGCCTGCTTTGCTATTCGTTGATCATTTCTCCTCAAGGTGTGCCCAACATATCTCCATCTTCTCTTTCTTATAACAGTTGTTACTAGTGGTTGACCAGACATGTCTCTGATTTCATCACTTCTCCTGAATTCGTTCCATTTTATATTCATTATTTTTCGCAGACATCTATTTTAAAATGCATTCAACTTGTTTTCTATATCTTTAGTCATTTTCCAACTCTCGCTAGCATTATTAGGATTGATACAACATTTGAATTGAAATTCGTAATTTAGTTTTAATACTATATAACTTGCAGTTCCATATTTTATTTAGACTTTTAAAAGCTGATGTTGCTTTGCCAATTCGTATCATAATTTCTTTTTAACATTTCCTGTGCAATCAAAATTGCTACCCAAATAGGTGAACTGCTCTGTTATTTTTATCATTTTAGATTCCAGTGTGATATCTGCATTACTTGCCATAGGTGTGTTCATTATATTTGTTTTTTCATAGCTTATCTGCAGTCCACCTTTTGATGCTATAGATGACAAGTTGTATGTTTTTCTTTGCATATCTTGGTTGTTTCTACTTAACAAGGCAATATCATTTGCAAAATCCAAATCTTCTAGTTGACTATTTTCTACCCAATCGATGCCAGTTTCGCCCCTGCAACATTTTCGCATCACCCAGTCAATGGCCACTCCAAATAATAGCGTAGGTAGAATACAGCATTGCTTTACTCCGGTTTCAACCATAAACCAGTCGCTGTGCACACCATCAGTGAGAACTGCACACTGTGAACCATCATAGAGGCATTTTAGTTATATTTCAATTAGTTAGAATGCTGACTTAATATTAGAAACAGATGCAATTGTCCAGGTACACTCCTGTTGTTTCCGTTGTATTTGTGAATCTTGTTGTAGAAAAGGACTGACCAGTTTTCCATTAAATACCAGTACCTAGTTCTGTGACCTAGTTCTGTGACCTAGTTCTGTGAGGTACAAGAGAACTAGCAACATCAAACACCAGGTCCTGTCATGTGAGAATGAAGAGAGCTAACCAACTCTCTGTCAACATCAAACACCAGGTCCTGTCATGTGAGAATGAAGAGAGCTAACCAACTCTCTGTCAACATCAAACACCAGGTCCTGTCATGTGAGAATGAAGAGAGCTAACCAACTCTCTGTCAACATCAAACACCAGGTCCTGTCATGTGAGAATGAAGAGAGCTAACCAACTCTCTGTCAAACATTAGAGTCTAACACTTTGAGGTAGAAAAAAATGATGATTCTTCATCAAACACTAAATCCTAGTACTTTGTTGTAGAAGAGAAATGACAAGTTCTTGGTAACAACACTAGGTCATTGTACTGTGAGATAGAAGAGAACTGACCACATCACCAACACAACTAAGTAGCCTACTATAACGGCGAGATCTCCAAGGATCTAGAACAATTTTACACTCTTCTGACCTCACAATGGTTGCATTTTGTGGGATCTTTATAGCTAAGGGATTAAGATGCTGCTTTGCGTTTCGAAGTCGTGGATTTAAATCATGTCAACCCCGTTTTGTTCACGAGTGCAATTTATTTTAGATACCTTAAAATTGTCACCGGAGCTACGGAATTCGGGCTTTATACAATACTCTCGGCAAATGGTCGGCTATTTCTGCGAGGAGGAACCGAGTCATATGGAAAAACACGATGCAATGAAGTCTTCTTCTTCTTTGGGTTCGTTTCTTCCGTCCAATGTTAATCACTCTTTGTGATATGTTGATCTTTGCTAAGAATATGTATACGTTGCACATTGGTTTGGTAGGCCTCTAAACGCATAGACTTCACGTTTAGGACACATGCATCTGACTTCACCCAAACCACCTTACTCGCCTCTTACGACATGCGTGGCAGGTAACAGTGGTTCTTTTCTTGACACCACAAATTTGAGCCCCGGTAACCAATCGGGAGACAATGAAGTCAATACTTTATCTTTCATCATCACTTTATCTTTCATCATCACTTTATCTTTCATCATCACTTTATCTTTCATCATCAAGTAGGTTATCCCTTCCTGAACTTGGCTCCCACTTTCATCATCAAGTAGGTTATCCTTTCCGGAACTTGGCTACCACTTTCATCATCAAGTAGGTTATCCCTTCCGGAACTTGGCTCCCACTTTCATCATCAAGTAGGTTATCCTTTCCGGAACTTGGCTACCACTTTCATCATCAAGTAGCTTATCCCTTCCGAAACTTGGCTACCACTTTCATCATCAAGTAGGTTATCCCTTCCGGAACTTGGCTACCACTTTCATCATCAAGTAGGTTATCCCTTCCGGAACTTGGCTACCACTTTCATCATCAAGTAGGTTATCCCTTCCGGAACTTGGCTACCACTTTCATCATCAAGTAGGTTATCCTTTCCGGAACTTGGCTACCACTTTCATCATCAAGTAGGTTATCCCTTCCGGAACTTGGCTACCACTTTCATCATCAAGTAGTTATCCCTTCCGAACTTGCTACCACTTTCATCATCAAGTAGGTTATCCCTTCCGAAACTTGGCTACCACTTTCATCATCAAGTAGGTTATCCTTTCCGGAACTCGGCTACCACTTTCATCATCAAGTAGCTTATCCCTTCCGGAACTTGGCTACCACTTTCATCATCAAGTAGCTTATCCCTTCCGGAACTTGGCTACCACTTTCATCATCAAGTAGCTTATCCCTTCCGGAACCTGGCTACCACTTTCATCATCAAGTAGGTTATCCCTTCCGGAACTTGGCTACCACTTTCATCATCAAGTAGCTTATCCCTTCCGGAACTTGGCTACCACTTTCATCATCAAGTAGCTTATCCCTTCCGAACTTGGCTCCACTTTCATCCTCAAGTAGGTTATCCCTTCCGGAACTTGGCTACCACTTTCATCATCAAGTAGTTTATCCCTTCCGGAACTTGGCTACCACTTTCATCATCAAGTAGCTTATCCCTTCCGAAACTTGGCTACCACTTTCATCATCAAGTAGCTTATCCCTTCCGGAACTTGACTACCACTTTCATCATCAAGTAGGTTATCCCTTCCGGAACTTGGCTACCACTTTCATCATCAAGTAGCTTATCCTTTCCGGAACTTGGCTACCACTTTCATCATCAAGTAGCTTATCCTTTCCGGAACTTGGCTACCACTTTCATCATCAAGTAGGTTATCCCTTCCGGAACTTGGCTACCACTTTCATCATCAAGTAGGTTATCCCTTCCGGAACTTGGCTACCACTTTCATCATCAAGTAGCGTATCCCTTCCGGAACTTGGCTCCCACTTTCATCATCAAGTAGGTTATCCTTCCGAACTTGGCTACCACTTTCATCATCAAGTAGTTATCCCTTCCGGAACTTGGCTACCACTTTCATCATCAAGTAGCTTATCCCTTCCGGAACTTGGCTCCACTTTCATCATCAAGTAGCTTTCCTTCCGGAACTTGGCTACCACTTTCATCATCAAGTAGGTTATCCTTTCCGGAACTTGGCTACCACTTTCATCATCAAGTAGGTTATCCTTTCCGGAACTCGGCTACCACTTTCATCATCAAGTAGCTTATCCCTTCCGGAACTTGGCTACCACTTTCATCATCAAGTAGCTTATCCTTTCCGGAACTTGGCTACCACTTTCATCATCAAGTAGGTTATCCCTTCCGGAACTTGGCTACCACTTTCATCATCAAGTAGCTTATCCCTTCCGGAACTTGGCTCCCACTTTCATCATCAAGTAGGTTATCCCTTCCGGAACTTGGCTACCACTTTCATCATCAAGTAGGTTATCCCTTCCGGAACTTGGCTACCACTTTCATCATCAAGTAGTTTATCCCTTCCGGAACTTGGCTACCACTTTCATCATCAAGTAGGTTATCCCTTCCGGAACTTGGCTACCACTTTCATCATCAAGTACTTATCCTTCCGGAACTTGGCTACCACTTTCATCATCAAGTAGCTTATCCTTTCCGGAACTTGGCTACCACTTTCATCATCAAGTAGCTTATCCCTTCCGGAACTTGGCTACCACTTTCATCATCAAGTAGGTTATCCCTTCCGGAACCTGGCTACCACTTTCATCATCAAGTAGGTTATCCTTTCCGGAACTTGGCTACCACTTTCATCATCAAGTAGGTTATCCTTTCCGGAACTTGGCTACCACTTTCATCATCAAGTAGCTTATCCTTTCCGGAACTTGGCTACCACTTTCATCATCAAGTAGGTTATCCTTTCCGGAACTTGGCTACCATGACAACAGTCCTGAAAAACTCTCTGTTCTGTGCAAGTTGACCGGTGTCAATAGCAGTCGTTCTCAGATCTTCAATGACATCTTGCACCCATCGTCTTCTAGGTCTTCCTCTCATTCTTCGTCCAGGCATCATTCCCTTCAAAATTATCGTTTATAACTTTATTGTATATTACTTTGTTATTATTATCAGTAGCCTTAGCATGTAGTTTGATAATAACAACAGCAAAACAAGTATCCATGACTACACCCCAGATTATCTTGACTATTCGTTTGTAGAATAAACGAACCAGAAATAATATTCATTAAATACTGCAATTATATTTTAGTCCAGTTCCTAATTTTGTTGAGGAAAAAAAATCGTTATACGACATGTTGTTTATTGATTTATCCAGACAAACAAAACCTCCATATGTTCTTTATTTAGCTTGTAGCAACAATTACGACAAACGTTTGTTAGTGTTTCAGCTGAGCACGTCTGTTTGTTTGTCCGTTTTTATGAGTAAAACAAAGAGGTTTAACGATTAAAGAACTGATTTTCTGCTTTCGTCAACTAAATATAAACATAGTATACTCATATTACAAATATTTCGAAAGTTACCAAGTCTCTGGTCACGAACCTAACCAGGTTGGAGATGTAGTTTTTGTTGATCAACTTACCTAGCAATGAACCTGTTTAAAGCACTTTCATAACACATCTTAACACACACACACACACACACACACACATCCCATATTGAACCTATTTAAAGTATTTTCATAAGCTATATTAACACACTCCCGCACCATATTTAACCTGTGTATGTACATCCATAAACCATATCAACACACATCACATTGAACCTGCTTGAGTACATTCAGAAGAGATCGACACACCCCGCGTTGAATGTGTTCGAAATGCTTTAATGCGACATATAAAGACACCAGAAAATACACTTTTCGACGTACTTCATAAGACATATCAAAACATCATGCAATGAAACTGAAGTACTCTCATAAGCCCTATCCACACTTTCACATATTGAACCTGTTTAAAGTACTTTCATAAACCACCTGTACACTGCACGTACAAGTATATGTACTAATACGTCAAGCTTTCAACACTTTGAATCACATACATAAAATCAACACTTTGCCATTGTATTCTCGTCCAGCTGTTGGTGTCACTTATCACATATTATACTATCGTTCCCTTGTTTCCAGTATTTCACTTCAAACATAGTCCCTATTAACCCATTCCCACATCTGATCCGATATACTGGCTTGTTGTATATTTTAAGGTGACACAAAGCCAGTATACTGACTAATTCAGCAAACATTGCAATATAGCTACGTCCAGAGGTAATAAAAATTTACCCTTAAAATATGTTTCCTTGATCATCATAATTCCTTCTCTTTCAGTTAATGTATGCCATCTCTACCTATTTACATCTAGTAGTAATATAACACAATTCAACACAATCTTTCTCCTCACATTATGTTACCAGTGCCAAACCTGGACGCTGACAACAAACGATAGAAGAAAACTAGTCACAACAGAGATGAAGTGTCTACGCAGAATGCTGGGTGTAACAAGAAGAGACCGGTTGAGAAATGAAGACATCAGGAAAAAGTGGGTACAACATCAGTACTAGACTTCATCAAGAAACAACAAATTAAATGGTTCGGTCACGTAAGCAGATTACCATCAGACAGTGCACCCCAAAGAGCAATGCTGCTCCGATACAATGGGTACAAAGCAAAAGGCCGGCCACGCAAAAGATGGACCTCAGAGATAACAGAGGCGACGAAAGAGACTATCTACGAAGCGCATACTAGGCCCGTTTTAGAAATCTCTTCCTGACCTGACGCTGTGAGGCATACAGGATTCGAGAAAGACAAAGACAAGAGTAATATAACTAAACGTTTCATTAGCATCGTCTTTAGTTACCACTGAACGCGATGTTTGATTTGATACTGTGTTCTACTGGGTTTTCTGTTTTTTTTTAAAATGTATTCATAATCATCATCAGCAGGTGCCGTGCCGGCTGACGCAGGTGATTGTAGATCTCCATAAATCTCTGTGTGGTGTTTGCTATCATCTCAGATGTTGACGCTCTTCTGTGTCATGAGGTCATAATATTCAAAATGTTTACTCTGTCTTCCTCAGTATTGTGTCTCCTCGATTTTACCGGTTGTCACAATGTGTTCTAAACCTCTCCTCTTCATCACATGCCTGAAAATGATGACTGCCTCTTTCTTATATTGATGATAAGCTTCTCTGTGTCTTGACCTCATTCAACACCTCCACGTTAGTCATTTTAGCAGTCCATGGGATTCTCATTATTCTTCTGTAAAACCATATCTCTGTGGCCCTCAGAGATTTTTCGATCTGTTTGTTTATTGTCCATGACTTGCATCCGTATGTTGGTATTGGTCCTATGTATCACTTTATAACTCCAATTCTGATATCAATTGACAATGACTTGTTGCATATAATATTTATCATTTTCTGGAACGCTGCTTTGGCCTCCCCTATTCTGCTGGTTATTTCTGATCTGCATCTGCCACCTATGTATTCATAATATTTCACATTAAATACTATCAAACAAGCTCGCGAATAAAAACAGGAAGTGTTATTATAAACAATAGTTCTGTTTATATAAAAGGTTATCTTAGAACTACAAAGATAAACTAATCAAAACAGGAAACCAGTATATTGTAATGATATAACACAGGATGCAAATACTACAACAGGTGCACAATGGAGGGCTATACTATGTGAACATATTTATTTTTGCTGTCCATATGACAATATATGAACAACAAGATTGAAATTGTGTAATTGTAAATAAATGAAGTTGGATAATATTTTGTGTATAGTTCTGATATTCTTCTTTTCTGATACTAATTATGCGATGTGTCACTTTTTTAATGTGTTTTGTAACACCATTAAGGTAAGTTATTTATTTATCTACCTTTATGGTACTAGACTATTTTTTGTTGGTCATTTCTGAATAAAAGAATTCATTAGTGTTTGAAAGTAATTATTAGTATTATTCCCTAAGGGTTACAGTCGTATATAGTTTTAAATATCACAGGTTCCCTCTTCTATTATCCCGTCCTAACTCTCACAACCTCCGCCATCTGTCTTGTTACAATATTGTAATGTTCTAGTTATAGTATGGAAGTTAGCAGATCAATATATTCAAAACAAAGCAACATTACATATATTTGATGAACTGGTTCTAAATTTAGTTCACACGTATTGCCCGTGTGGTGCAGGACCCCACAAAGGAAGCAAATAATAGTAATTCTGCGACCTACAAGGCATGTCGTAAGGGCGATTGACGCCTAAGCTTAGTAACGTTACCCTAGTAAATAAAAAGCGTCGCGGAAATCGAATGGGCTTGCCTATTTGTAGGCGCCTAACTGGCACAACGTACAATCGCTCCTAGGCTCAGATCACATACAAATCACACAGAACAGTTAACGATGGTCGATATGAAGCAATCGAGGAAGAAGTTCAAGTGTATCAAAGTTTGAATTTTTTAAAATCTCAGTGATTTGTTTCGACAGCAGAAACAGCTGTGTCGCCTCAGAATCGACACTCAACTATGCCGATTAATGTACCTGTTGTCAGCAGGTAATGAAATCGACATATTTTACCTAGCAGCTGAATAGTGTGTTTAGTGAAAGGCACAGTAAATATGTGACATAATTGTGAATTTGACATATTTTTTAGACTAATATGTTATAGTTTATTTTTAAAGCTTCTACATCTTGTAGAAAACAGAAATTGTCCCTGTCGAAAAAAAGAGAACATGGGTACTTTATAATCTGGACATGAACGATTCGGCATCCGGGCATGGTAGATTCCTTATACGACTGTGGGATAATGGTATAGAGGTCATGAGATGATGACCTTATTCAGTTTGGTAGTTTGATGAGTAGTATTTGTATAGTTAGAGCTACTAGCTTTCAGATGTGTCTATGATCATAACAAAAATGTGTATATGTAACATAGATGCAATTTCTGAGCTGTAACTTAACTGCAATCTTGCAGCTGTAACATAGCTGATGGTTCGTACATGTAACATAGTTAGTTAGTCTTTCCTCTTGGGCCTGTGGGCGGCGCATAGGGCAGAGGTCATAGCTCTCCATGTCTCGCGGTTCGTTGCTATTTGTTTTAAGTCTTTAATGTTTACTAGGCCCATCGTTGAGCCTTCTCTGGTGATGGTTCTACGCAGAGTCTCTCTTGGTCTTCCTCGTTTTCTTTTTCCCTCTGGTGTCCATATGAGAGATTGGTAAGGGAGTCTTCTCATCCATTCTAAGTGTGTGGCCGATGTAGTTCCAGCGGCGCTTTCTTTAAAAAATTTGATATATTTTCTTGCTTGGTCTCTTGTCTTATTTGTGTATTGGGTCTGAAATCTGACCATTTGAGGTTCAGTATTCTTCTAAGACATTTATTCTCAAAGTTATCTAATTTTCTTTCTAGAGCTTTTGTTGCTTTCCAACTCTCGCATCCATAAGTTAATACTGGAATCACACAAGAGTTAAAGATCTTTAATTTTAAGTGCTTGCTGAGTGAATTGGACTTCCATATATTTGACAATTTGTTAAAAGCACTTGATGCCAATGCGATTCTGTGTGGAATTTCTGGCGCTGTATCCCCTGTAGATGACATCATACTCCCTAGGTATGTAAAACTTTTGACTTTTTCAAGAGTGCAGTTTTTTAGTTGAATATATTGTACATGTAACATAACCGACAGTTTATAACTGTAACATAGATGATAGTTTAGACCTATTAAGCAATCAATCATTATCCTCTCGGAATCGAAGGTTCGCTGTAATTGTTTTCCAACAAGTTCTTTCTCTTGCACTGACGGTAAACTCTCAGACCTTTGCTTGTTCGCCTTTTGTTTCCCTCATAATTGTTTCTCTGTTTTCCTTTTGCTCTCTTGCGTCCTACCTTCCTTCCCAAGATGATTTTCAACAGAACGCCATTCCTCTGAATGTAAGCAAAATATATAATCTAATGTTTGTCTCCTCAAGTAGTTCTCTGTTCCCATCTAGTTGTTGAAGCACCTGTTTATTAGATTTCTTCTATGTCCATAACAATCGACCTATTCTTCTGTACATCCACATTTTGCAAGATAAAATTCTTCTCTCCATATGTTTCTTGTAGCTCTTGACAAGTCTTTACTTTTGAGCACTAGTTATTTATTTGGATGTTAATCAGTGGCGGCTTGACATTAAGGGCCAGAGGGTCCCTTACGTTACATTATGCGTAACGTGCATTTATTATTTAATAAATTAAAATATAACCTAACCCAAAACCATAATTTTTCAGAAAATCTGTGTCTGACCCTACCAACAAAAACGATTACGAAACGCCACTGATTGTTAATACATTTTACGTGCTGTTAAGTATGTTTTTAATATTTACTGAGAGAGACAAGAAATACCGGTCTCGGTTCTATGTAGGAGACTGAGCGAGTTGCCAAGGATAGAGCGGGATGGAGACATTTCTTGCATGCCTTATGTAACGTATAACGATACGAGAGAAATTATTATGTTATAAGTATGTTCTTGGTTCCTTAAGGATGTTATTCCCTTCCGTAATTACTTTTAAAATATGTCGTCTTCTGTTGTTATATATCCAAGATATACCTAACTTGATACCTGTTTCACTCTTTCTTCGTTTACTATTATATTTAACGTCTTTATCTCAGTTCTTTTTACTTGTTACCATTTTTGTGTGTGTTTTCTCAATATAATTGGAGTGGGTGGGGGTCTCTGTATCTTAGTTGGTAAGCTGTTCGCCTTGTGTTAACCAGCTACGGTCGGGGGTTCGAATCCGCGACGCGCCGTTCTATTTATGACGTTCTATTTACGAATGCATTTCTTTTCCAGAGATCCTATAATTTTTGCCAGAGTTCGTGTTTTGTGCAATACTTTCGGCACGGGGAGTGCCATTTTTACTGATCCATATTGGAAAACCCAGTGCAATGAAGTCAGTTTTTCTTCGTTAGATCCTTTATCAATATACACATTTGTATCGATAACAATATTAATATACAGGCACTATATTTTATTTGTATTGTTTGCTTATTCTAAAATTTGTTGCAAATTTTGCTCATTGTCAGATAACATTAACGATCCATTCATTTATATTTGATAGCTTGTTATTCGTTCACTGATGTTAAGTCCATGTTTATGTGCTATTTAAAAAACTAAATTATGTATAGCGTTTAAACAAGCAACGCGGTAGATTAAATCCCCCTGCTTCATTCCTCTCTTTATGTCAATATGGGACGAATGATCTGTAGAGAACATTATATTTAACGTTTAGTGCACTGTCAAAGAGAAGAGAACATTTTTCTTCTGTCTCCTAAATAGTTGTTGATTCTGTTGTAGTAAAAGTGGGAGAGAAGAAAATCTCAGTACAATCAGAAACATCAATGAAAAGGTGTGATCAATAACCTATATTATGATTCTGATCTAAGACTGGATGTTAATTAATATTTCAGCTGTAAAATGTAAGTACCTTTCTTCTTTATTTACATGTCTTATTTGTACTATTTTATCTGTACATTTTAGTGATTTAAAAGAAAATCATACATCAAAGTCCTGATTTTTCTTTAGCATATGTTAACTAGCATTAGATTGTATTATGCTTTGAATGTTAAATTTGGCATCATAGGGGCCTCATATTGGTTTCATATTGGTGTCATATTGGTGTCATGTTGGTGTCATATTGGTGTCATGTTGGTGTCATATTTGTGTCATGTTGGCCTCATATTGGTGTCCTATTGGCCTCATATTGGTGTCATATTGGCCTCATATTGGTGTCATATTGGCCTCATATTGGTGTCATATTGGCCTCATATTGGTGTCATATTGGCCTCATATTGGTGTCATATTGGCCTCATATTGGTGTCATATTGGCCTCATATTGGTGTCATATTGGCCTCATATTGGTGTCATATTGGCCTAATATTGGTGTCATATTGGCCTAATATTGGTGTCATGTTGGCCTCGTATTGGTGTCATATCGGCTTCATATTTTTCTAATATCAGCTTCAATTGGTCTCCTATCGGTCTCATATCAGCCTCATATCTGCCTCATATCGGTCTCATATCGGCGCGTCATGTTGGTATCAGACTTATATCGGCCTCACATTGGCCCTCATATAGGTCTCCTATCGGTCTCACGTCAGCCTCATATCAGCCTCTTTATCGGTTCATATCGGCCTCATATCAGCCTCATATCAACCTTATATCGATCTCATATCGGTCTCATATTGGTGTCATATCGGTCTCATATCGGTCTCATATCGGTCTCATATCGGCGTCATGCAGTATCTTATTAGACATATCGGCCTCACATTGGCCCTCATATAGGTCTCCTATCGGTCTCACGTCAGCCTCATATCAGCCTCATATCGGTCTCATATCGACCTCATATCGGTCTCATATCGGTCTCATATCGGTCTCATATCAGCCTCATATCGGCCTCATATCGGTCTCTTATCAGCCTCATATCGGCCTCATATCGGTCTCATATCGGTCTCATATCGGTCTCATATCGGTCTCATATCAGCATCATATCAACCTCATATCAGTCTCATATCAGTATCATATCAGTCTCATATCAGCCTCATATCAGCCTCATATCAGCCTCATATCAACCTCATATCAGCCTCATATTGGTGAATGTAATTTTAATCACCTATATTATTTTAAATATGCTTTTTTCATATCTTCCATCAAATGTAATTAATTTGACATTTGGTTTGCGGATTTAGCTTATGTCATTGTGAGAATAGTCATTAATTTCTAAACTTTCAGAGTTTAATATGAAGAAATTTAATGCATATCTCAAAACATTTTGGTACTATCATAACTAATAACAAGAGATTGGGTACTAGAGCTAAGGGAAGACTAAGAAAAAGATGGATAGACAATATCAAGACAACACTACAAAAACACGGATACAACACAACAAGGGCGACTCATCTGGCTCTAGAACGCAAATTAAAGCTCCCATTCCTACGCTTAACGGCAAGAGTGGACTAGCCATTTACATCTTCCACCTGGGAATGACAATAGACTATCATAACTATCTTCTCTTGACACACTGATGTCGTCCCATCGGGACCAATGAAAGATGGATATGGATAGACCATTCTATGTAGTAAAGTTGTTTTTTGTTTTGTTTATTTTTTTACCTGATCCAGAAGCACTTGAGCTTTCAGCTCTTCGGCTCGGTGCCATGGATATCGTAACCTTCGGTTCGGTGCCACGAACACCGTAAATCTGGAGAACCTGTGGTTTTTCTGCCAGCCCGCGGAATTGAACCCGCACTCAAAGTGAGCTTGTCACCCGTCGTCCAACGCGCTACGAACACGCTGGGCAGGCGAGCATGTAGTTAAATTAACCCCTTCACCCTTCTGAGACGATGTGCTGGTTTGCAGTGCTTTTTAAGATGTCGTAAAATCAGAATGTTGGTTATATTAGTATATGTTGCAACATAAATGCATTAGCGGGTATTGAATAGTTGCGGAGTGAAAGAGTTAAAAGTACACAGAAAATAGCATATAGAAAGAGTATGTCATGAACTTTTAAACCCAGCAGGCACTTAAGGTAACTAGCTGCAATTTGAAATTTAATTGCAAATTGAAAAGTAGTTGTTAAGTTAAGCTAGATAAACAACTGTAGTAAGACTGAAACCGGTAGTTCTGCTAACATTACAGGACATAATTCAATTTTAACAGTGGGTGTCATGGTTTCCATTTCATGAAGTGGGCCACCAGGTCATGATCTTTGGTGGATCCTATTATAAAATGTATTTTCTAGCTATTGTTTACTTACATTTTTTAAACTGTGAAAGCAACATCCTACGCCCAATTATTTTCTACGCACACAATTATTATAGGATCAAGTCACCTTACCCTATCTATGCTATAAAATATATACATTTTAAACCGACTTAACGAGCTCATAATTCGGTAAAGAATTCGGCACGTTAAGAAATATCGATGGTCGCGCTGACTTACAAATTTCTACAAGAATAAACTCTCCAAATGTCATGATACCACCCACCGCGTGTTGCCGGAAAGAATAGTAACACTGCGACCTACATACAAGGCATGTCGTAAGAGACGACTGAGGTAGAGACCTAGGGTAGCTACCCTAGTGAATAAAAAGCGTTGCAGAAATTGGATGTGCTGGCTTCTTGTAGGCGCATAACTGACACAGCGTATAATCGCTCTTGGGCTCAGATCAGTACAAATCACAAAGAATGTTTTAACAAGTGATCAATATGGAGCACTCAAAGAAGAAGAAGAAGAAGAAACAATATTTTAGGTCACTCGGGGAAAGTACAAGTGTCATCATATTAATATCAACATTTTTGTACTGCCTGTAACTAAATTATCAACTGTAGTACCGTGTTCTTTCACACTCTTTCTCAAAGCCTTTAATTTGAGATTGTGTCTTCAGTTGCAATAGATTCACATGTAACAGTCTCGTCTCTGCCAACTGGTTTTAAAAAAAAAATGTAGCTTCGGAATCTATTTGAGGCAGATTTTCTGTTTAGACTTTACTGTCAAGAGATGTCGTCCTCACCAACTTCACAGCGATCAGCATCACAAGTTATGATGTTTTTGGTTTTTTGGATATGAAAACATGGTTTGTGGATTGATAACCTCGCCACGCTTCCTACTCTCTCTCCGATTTAAGTTTCCTTTTTTTGTGAACTGGACTTATGTTTGTAATTTGAATCAGAGATAGATCATATACTGAAACCGTTTATACATCGAGTTCATTGCATTGGAAAATAATAACAGTAGTAGCTTATACAAAATATTATCAACCGGTAGTGCATTCATTGCAAAAATAAAAACTATGCTTTAAAGTTTGTATTTTTGTACTGCATGTTTGGGAAAACATCAAAGCGGTCAATTCATTTTCTTTATCGGTAAGCATCACAGGAAATATATGCTAACAAAATTCATACATTCCGTCCAACTAGAAACAGCAATGGAAATCTCTGGAGGAAGCTTTATGTTTCAAATGACATACAAAGAGGACGTCATTATATATTTTATTTATATGGAATGAATCTAATTTTTATTTAAACTTTGAGCATATCACCCTATTAATTTTATTTAAAAAAAATGAATATTGTGTTCTAAATATGGAATTTGTAACATCACAATGGATGCAAAAGCAATGCAAATACTTGACATTAAGGATTTCTGTCGCAGTTTCTGCTATGTAACCGAACGGAGATTGACATCAAAGACACAATATTACTTAGCAGAATTTGACGATAGGAATGATAGTGTACATATGATGTTACTCTTCGCTACATAATATTATGTTCAGAAATAGACTTGGATACTGCAAATAAGTAAATATAAAATGTGTGTGCTTTTTCCTGTTCAGTTTAAACATCATCTAACGGTTGGCCAAACAAGTTGTATAGAAATCATTCATTGGAACAAGCTTATAGTGCACAACGAGGAACATATTGATCAAATAGATATAATAGTCAATTAACTGTGACTGATTCGTTGACAGAATATATTTACAGTTGAGTTATTACCTGTGAACGCAGTGTTGTCTCGACATGTAGATAGTCAATGAGTGTTGTACCTGTTAACCCTCATGCTGTCAATTTATGTTGACCGATTCACCACCTGTATTGTCAATTTGTTTTCAATTTACAAAAGAGTGTATAATAAAACACGACTTGTCAGTGCGACATTGAGACAACATGACTCCGTGATACATCACAAAGACATGGTCTAAACTCCGTGATACATTACAAAGAAATATTATAATTGAAAAGACGAATCAAAAGAGCATATCTATTTCAAATGTGCTAAAATTGAAAAGAAGCATAATAGATCATTTGTTACATGGAAGTTAGCTTTAACCTAACCATTGATTCTCTATACAACAGCTCTTGGCATTGTACTAGACTCAAGTATGATATTATAGAGAACAGGACATCAGCTACGAACAACATGTAAGAAGAAGACATACAGATTGAAACACAAGTTAATACACAGTAAATGGCTACAAGTTATAGAAATCAATAAATACAAATGTTTATTTTGACTAAACAATGAATGTGATGTTATTCATTTTAACACTAATTTTGGTATATGATATACGTTTATGTTGATGTTAATACATTGGCTACAGCAGTTAAAAAAAACACCCAAAAAACCAAACACGCTGGAGCAGAATTAAATTGTTTTCAAATTTTCATGTGTTATGTGCAAATTAAGCAGCAGTTGTATTTTTGTTTTTAACGACACTTGAGGAAAGACATGTAATTTTGGGATACATGTATGTGAATGTATCACAGGCTAACGGAATGTGAAAGAACAAATAGATAAACTAGCAATCAAAATGCTTTAAGGTAAATTTTGATTTAATTAAAGAATAAAACAAATCATGGCGCAATCTATGACACGCAGTCAAACTGGATAGATAAACAGACACAACCTGCGACAATTGGTATCAATGTGTGTAGTAGATGATATATTTAGAACAACATAAGATAGAATATGTTTGAAACTATTAGCTAGATACGTTCCCAGTAGCATTAAATTTAGACAAAGTATGTGAACAGAAAAAGCAACCTGCGACTGGTATATGGGAAAGTACAGTTGAAGAAACATTTGGTGGTAATATACATATTAAAAATATAATATTCCAAATACAGATTATACATGTAATCTTCATACCAATACTATGCTACCAGTTGCAAACTTGGGCAAGAACAAAATAACAAGAAGGGAAAATTACCACCGGAAAATAAAACAAGAAGAGACTATAAGAAATTATGAAATTAGAAGAACAGTCGGAACAACACCTGCTGTTAGATTTATTGAAAAACAGACGCAAATAGTGAGAATGAAATCGACTACACCAACTGCAAGAGCTTATAACCTAAAATTGAAATCATCAAGAGGAAGGGAAAGACCAAGAAAAAGATTGAATGATGAAGTTACACACATCTTAATACTTCAATATCACAACATATCAAGCGACCGAGCTTGCATTAAATCGGAAACCGATCATCAGTTAAACCTGCTACGCCTAACGGCATAAAGCAGTGAAGTACAAAAGAAAGAAAAAATGTAATGGTCAAACGGAGAAAAGGCACTGATTATATAACAGTTTTGTCTATCAAACTGTAAAAGATGGTTTTTTTGTTGTTTTCTGTGTTCAAATTATTGATCATACTAGAAGATGCAGACCTATTACCACATATATATCTACAGACTTCTCCAGGTTTAGACGGTAGAACGAGCCCATGTGTTACCAGATATATATATATCCACAGACTTCTATAGGTTTAGACAACATAACGCGCCCATGCGTTACCAGGGTCGTCATGGGAGCAAAGAATAGTAAAACTGCGACCAACAAGGTAGGTAAGCTACCCTAGTAAATAAAAAGCGTCGCAGAAATTAGATGCGCTGGTCGACTTGTAGACGATTAACTGGCACAACGTACAATCACTCTTAGGCTCAGATCACATACAAATCATGGTTTAATAGGTGGTCGTTATGAAGCTTTCGAAGACGAAGAAGAAAACGACAGAATGATCCAGATCTAGCGTCTCGCATTTGTTCTAATATTATCTAGTTATGAATATGATCAGTTAGACAGAAGTTGCTATTGAAGGAAACACACACAGCATTTGTTCCAATATTATCTAGTTATGAATATGATCAGTTAGACAGAAGCTGCTAGTGAAGGAAACACACACAGCATTTGTTCTAATATTATCTAGTTATGAATATGATCAGTTAGACAGAAGTTGCTATTGAAGGAAACACACACAGCATTTGTTCTAATATTATCTAGTTATGAATATGATCAGTTAGACAGAAGTTGCTATTGAAGGAAACACACACAGCATTTGTTCTAATATTATCTAGTTATGAATATGATCAGTTAGACAGAAGCTGCTAGTGAAGGAAACACACACAGCATTTGTTCCAATATTATCTAGTTATGAATATGATCAGTTAGACAGAAGCTGCTAGTGAAGGAAACACACACAGCATTTGTTCCAATATTATCTAGTTATGAATATGATCAGTTAGACAGAAGCTGCTAGTGAAGGAAACACAAACATACATGTATAAAGATAGTTATAAATTTATTGAAACAAATAGATGGTTAGTTATCTTCAACACAGTAACTAGAGAATCGATTACAAGGAAGTTGTATCATCGTCTGCTGATCCACACAGTTCGTTATCAGTAAGATAAAGTGAACCGTTGCCCCAGTTAATAGGAACACGGAAGAGCGGCAATACATATTCTCAGAACCTCAACAATGGGATTGCGAGAGAGAAAGAGAGAGAGAGAGAGAGAGAGAGAGAATCTCAACAATGACGTGTTCCTTCAACTCAAGTATTGTTAAATAAAGTCAAATAAAGAAAATACACATCATGTGAGAACAATGTAATATTATGTCATAAATTAAATTTAACGCTAAGGAATATCAGTATTATTAACACTTTTCATTAGTAAATACAAATTGTCCCATAGAATTGAGTTAATTTCAATAAAGTCTACATAAAAACAAATATAGAAGTCAGCCCCATCAAACAGGAATTTCTGATTTCCCAATTAAACTAATAGATCTCACATAGCGTTAGCCATTGCTGTATCTACATCAGCTGATGCGAAATAACGCATGCATTTTTGTTTTGTTCGCCTCCTTTGTTTTTTGTTTTTGGCGTGAAGGATTGTTTTTCTGATCACCAGTGTCCCTGCCGATTCAGGTGAGCCTTACTCTGACTTCAGAAGTACTTGTAACTTATATCTTCTAGTAACAGCTTGATGGCAAGAAAACATGCGCAAACTCAGAAGTCTTCACAGTATTACACTTGTCAACTGACTGTCTGTAAAGACACAAAAATGCCATATATGTAATATTGTAAGAAAAACATGTATCATACACGTTCGTACTTGGCATGACTTGTGTAGCGTAAAGAAAGGAGCTAGTATATTTAAACAAGAATATCATGAATATAAAATGATCTTTCCACTGAGTTACTTTTCTCTTCCCACTGAATGAGTGATTTGATCTGACGTTAAATAAAACTCAGAGAAAGAGTACTTGTTTGATTTGTAGACTTTCACACCAGGCGACTTCACACCTAAGTATGTTTTTATGAGGTCATTTCCTGGTAGTGGTCTCTCCCGTTAGTTAAAAAAAAACCAATATCACAGTGTATATTATTTTCATTGAAGTATTAACATCGGACTGTAGAGACAATAACTTGATACTTAGGAAATATTTTATAGCGGTTCTATGCGGCTTGGAGGTAAGGTGTTCGCCTCACGCTTCAATGGTACATGGCTCGCTCCTAACCACTTCCCCGGGAAGTTATCCAAATATCTCCAGAGATCCCAAATCTTAGTATAAGTAAGACCCAGTTCCTAGTTCCCTCAGAGACTGGCAATAAAACGTAGCTCTTGTTTTCAAGTTAAGCACTCACAAAAACCCTTGGCAGCTCAAAATCGATAAAAGTAGGCTGGAAAACTGCTGCTTGAAAACAATTCATTAAAACATGAATTAAAATTCCTACAAACGTTTTCACTCTCTTCAAAATCTAATCGGGGAATCTATGTGATGCTGAGGAGTTCGTGCTCTATCGCTGAGATCTTCCTATGTAAGAAATACATGGGAGCACATATGGTTATTCATCTAAATGCCATAACGATGGTGATATCAATCAACCAACATATTAGTCAATTATACAATAGTAAAGCATTATAGTAGTAAGTTTGGACAATCGCTTAAGTGCCAATTATACAATAGTAAAGCATTATAGTAAGTGATAGTTTGGACAATACGCTTAAGTCCAATTATACAATAGTAAAAGCATTATAGTAAGTGATAGTTTGGTGACAATACGCTTAAGTAGAATTATACATAGTAAGCATTATAGTAAGAAGGGGACAATACGCTAATCGTCATATACAATAGAAAAGCATTATAGTAAGAAGTTGTGACATAGCTAGTCAATTAGTCAACGGTTAGTTTTATCCAAACTCTCCACTTTCCATACAATGTGTCTGTAGATATATCTTACGTGTGATCAGGTCAAAACTATCTCTAACCAAGAACTATTTGAACAGTGTCAACAAGAGAATATGAGCTCCATCATCCAAAAAAAAGACACTGGACATGTATCGGACATGTTATAGACATGAAGAGTAATTGTCACGAAAACTACACTGAGATGAACACCAGAGGGTAAACTAAAACGGGGAACACACGCAACGAACAGAATGCCAATAATATTACTCGAACTGAAAGAAATGAAGAAAGCTTGAACACAGCAAATTTTCCTTTATTAGAGAATCCGAAATCCCAATCTAGTGAGAACACTGAAGAAGAAGAACACAGCAAAGAGGACGGCAATGATAGAGAAGAATGGTATGCATTTGTTGCTACACTAAGCGCAATGGACATCAAAGAGTAGAGAGAGAGAGAGAGAGATACGCTCAGTAACACAGTTACGTGTCACACACCCGCACAATATCACATTTACATGTCTAATACGCGCTCACTATCACAACAGTTATCTGAAAGTGCTTTATTCCGAGCATTTACACTGCAGCGTTAGCGACGACTCTACTGATCAGAAACAACTTCCACACATTTTGTACTGTGTAGCCTGGATTATCGACTATACTGGTATTGAACACTGTAAATCGAGCTGACTGTCTCTAAACGTCATCTACACCATAACGTCTGGACTTCTAAGAGGACCACCTGGGTATATATGTTAAGATAAGATTAGCAATACTATACTTGAATAAGAAACGTGTCTGAAAGATATTAATGAAGAGATACAAAGGAGACGATGGCTATGAATCTTATGTGTCCTCAGGAGAAGAAAACAAAGCCTATCAAGGCATGCAATGCAGTGTATAACTGCATGGAAAGGTAAAAAAGGGAGACAGAGGCACGTGGAGAACTGTAGAAGCAGAACTTAAAGCCATGACTAAATCTAGGTTTAAGGTAGAGATAAGTTTGAGCACAAAATCGATCTGAATGAAATTGTGTTGTTGCTAACGTATGTTCTCTTGGACTCTATGGCGACTAATGATGATGGTGATGATGACACCATTCTTCTTCATTCTTCTTGCAGACATTAAGTTCATATTAGGATGCCGGTGGCTTTGATGCAAAGTATGGTGCGATTCAAGTCATCCCTTTTGTCATACAGTTTTTGTCTCCGTTGAAATAGTGAAGGATCAATTTTTGTCTCAAGGCGAGAGAGCCGGCCAGAACAACGGTTGTCTTTTTTTTAAAAAATAACAGGAACAAAATAACAAACATATTGTTTTACAATTTGGCCACATGTTGACATTGCTTTTCATGATAAACAACGTTTAGTGTATGCATTATAATTATTTCTAAAAATAATAATAATATACCTTTAATATAAAAAATTAACCCCCATCCTTGCATCGATGAGAAGATTTGACTAACATAAACAAAATATTTTTTGAATAAAAATCGTGTTTCAGTTTGTTTTCCTAAGCACCGTATTTGGTAAAACTTGAAGGTTTAGTCATAATTACATTTACATCTGTTATTAAATAAAGTTAAAGTTATTATTAGTAGGACTTTATTATTATGACTATTATTAGTACTATTATTTCAACTGCAAAACAGCGCCCTCGGCTCCACCGTCATTAGTCATATGCAAACCAATATAGAAAAACGTTGCACAACACTAAAGTATAACATCTATAGTCCATTCAACTTGTCATGCCCACAAATAAAAGTTTGTATCTTTGTAACCATTTGATTAAATAACATGAAAACTTGCTTGTGAACTACACATGTTCCCGACGCTACATAATATTGTTTCCCATTCAAACAATCATACCATCTAGAAGTTGCTTTCTTTAACGAGTCTATTGGCATGTTTGGAGAAAACTAATGTTCAGTCATTTAATACATTGATGACAAAAATAGCAACATTCAGGACGAAATCCATGGTGTTTTAAACAATTCCTGCATTTTCCATGCACCAAATTAACTCGGACTTGACCATGGTAAACAAATGACGTCATATGTGCGACACTGACGTTTAGTTAAAGGCGTATATCGAAATTAGTGTGAAGCTATTGGGTCATATTGTTGACTTCTCAAAACAGACAGTGATATAACATTTCTGAGTTTGATGTTACAATGCAAATGTGTCATTAATACTATATGCGCATTTCTGCAAAGAGGCACACATGGGTCATCTGTACAACAGTATACAAGAACCAGAGAAAAGAGTTATTTTATTGTAGTAATACCTCCCTACCACAAATGTTAACAATCACACATTGTACCAATAAAGTAGCGATTTGAAAAGAACGTCTCCAAGTAGCTCCGTCATTGCCAGTCCCAAGTCTGGACGTGAAAGGGGGATGGCATTATGACATGCCAGCTAACTTTAACTGTAATGTAAGTTATTTAAAAACAATAATACAACTACGTCTACATTTCTTGTTTATTTCATGACTATTGTAAGTATCAACATTGTCTATCATGTATAAGCTGGGATGATACGCCATTGCACGAGAATTGTCATCAAATGTCATATTGGTGCGTTTACTGTAACAACTAAAATTTCGTTTCAGACTCGCCAAATATGCAAACCAACATCAAAGAAAACAGTTATATTACAAAATTCAGGTTTCCTATAGCAATTTATTCCATTAGACAATTGCGTCGGTATAATTCTAAGATTGGGTGCAAAGTTTCGCTACTGTAGAATTGATGCTTTTGCTGCAATTCGAATTGGACTGTGTGCATGAGTTGTTGAACGGACTATAGAGCTGTTCACAAATGGAATCAATTAAAAACTGTTCAATTCAAACTTGTTTTAAACAAACGGATCAATTATTCCCAACATTCTTTCCCTTGTTTACAAACTGATTGTTATGGCAAACAATAGAAGTCAGGACTATCTTAAACTTAACGTAGAGTTGGTTTTAATTAAACTTATGGCAAACAATATAATTCAGGACTATCTTAAACTTAACGTAGAGCTGGTTTTAATTAAACTTATGGCAAACAATAGAATTCAGGACTATCTTAAACTTAACGTAGAGTTGGTTTTAATTAAACTTATGGTCTTGAATTTTCTCGGGATTTATCATCTTGCAGCATATCACGCTGATTGCTTTTACTTCTCATTATTTCTATGATCAATCAATCAAGTGCCATGCCTGCCAGGCGTAGGCGATCATGTCTCTCCACAACTCTCTTTGCTTGGTGCATGTAATCAGTTCTGATGTCGATATTTTGTCGAACCATGATGTCAGGCCATCCATCTTCTCCCTCTGTCTTCCACGATCTCTCCTTCCCTGAATTTTACCTGTAGTCACCAAATGTTCTAAACCTTCTCTTCGCATTATATGCCCGAAGAACCTTGATTGTCGGATTCTTATTCTTTTGATAAGGTTTCTTTGTGTGCAGGCCTGATTTAAAACCTCCACGTTTGTTTTCTTTGCTGTCCATGGAATTCTCAACATTCTTCTGTAAAACCACATCTCTGTGGCTTCCAATGATCGTATTGATTGTTTGTTCAGTGTCCATGATTCGCTGCCATACATAAGAATTGGTTCAATATAGCATTGGAGTACTCGTTTTCGCAGTGTCATTGGTAGTGAGTTCACGCATAGTGTGTTCTTCATTTTCATAAAAGCTGCTTTCGTTTGAGCTATTCTACTCTAATCTCTGTTGTACATCTTCCATCTGGTGTTAAGAATGTTCCTAGATACTTGAATCGATGGACTTGTTTCAGTGTTGTGTTATTTCTATGATACATAACTGATATGAAAATTGTATCAAGTTAGAAACAAATAGATCCTTCTTTCGTAAGACGTATAGTTGCTTTTACAGCAATACATGATGGTTAACAAAGATAGATGAGGGAGGGTGGGGGTATGTAGATGCTGGATTTAAAAACGAAAGATTTGCGTTAACTGTTATCATTCTTTAATATAACTGTGAAGATTTTTTTTTCAGGAGAACAATATTTTTCTATTCAATACTTCGTCATCTTCATATTTGAGATCGGTTTCATAAGCTCAGTGTCATTCTAGACCAGTGGTTCTCAACATGTGGTTCGCAACCCATTTGGGGGTCGAACGACCATTTCACAGGGGTCGTCCAAGACCATAGGAAAACACATATTTATCATAATTAGAAATAAATATTTCATATTATATAATTATATATTGTTTGTGTGACTAATCACTATTCTTTAATTATGTTCAATTTGTAACAATAAAAATACATCCTGCATATCAAATGTTTACATTACGACTTATAACAGTAGCAAAATTACAGTTATGAAGTAGCAACGAAAACAATTTCACGGTTTGGGGTCACCACAACATGATGAACTTATTAAAGAGTCGCGTAATTAGGAAGGTTGAGAACCCCTGTTCTAGACTATGATATGGGCTATCTCTATGAAGCTATACGTCTGGGTTTTTGGAGGGGTTTTTATCTCCTACTCTGTATGCTTCGTGTTTTATGCTGAGTTTCATTTTACTGGAGTAGTTCTTTTGGACAGGGTTTCACAGTGTGCACTTTGGTCTATGTTGCAGTATGACATGCAAATTGTGCTGTCTGTTCATATTTTTTGTATATGTATGTGTTGGTTGATCGTGTTGACCGGTCTTGTTCTGAGTCAGAAGATTATTTTCTGTATTTTTTCTGTTTAGTCTGCTGATGAGGTCTTGTAGATTTTCAATGTTGGTTTCTTTTCTCTAAGACTGTTTGCATATGTATGCTGATCTCTGCTAAATTGTGTAGCATAGGTGTTTGATCTCTACCTCTTTGGTACTCTTCTTAACAAGTCTGTCTGCTCTCATTCCTTGATATGCCTTAGTGTTATTCCGTTTAGAAAAGTTTCACTAATGGAAACATTTTGGCTAGCGAATAAAGGGTATTATAGTGCGTTTCAAAACGTTCGGTCAACGATTGACCTCAAATATCTCCATATTCATTGCATGGATGAACGTGATTTTTGCATGTGGTGTTGTATTTCCGATGTCCCAACGATTTTCTAAAATTCAATGTTGCAGGTAGTGTACTTTTCTTGCAACGGAGAATTCCTTTGATCTTTTCAAACCTAGTAATTATTTGGTGCTGGTAGAAAATAATTTACCGTAAATTTAAAAAATCACATATTTTTGGCATAGGCATATATACAATTCGAATTTTGGAGGGTGAGATAACTCATATTATATAAATCATATAAAGTGTTTACTCACTTATTCTGAGTCCGATGAGTCTAACATATTGATGACTATTCTTGGCTGCACGAACGACAGTCCATCTTTGTCCCAGTAGTCATTTTCCTCCTTTAAGACATGGTCTTCGCATTTACACCAATAATCTCTGTCTATCTTTGACAGGGCGGCATATGTTAGTTCTTTCATATTGCTTAGCTTGAAAGTTTTATTTTCAGCTGCTACCAGTCCTTTAACTTTGGCCCAACTGAGTTCAATTGGGTTTAAGTGTGAATGATAAGGTGGTAGTCTCAAACACACATGACCATGCTGTTGAATCAACTTGTCTGTTTGGAATACCTTGGTCTTCTGTGATGTTTTAACAATAGATAGTAATTCAGGCTTCAAAACCCCTCGTTAAATGGAATGTTCTCCTTTCTGAGCCAAAGTTTTATAGCATCTTTTGTACTCGAAGATGTCGGATTTTGTCTTCTTCTGACACAGTGTTGCGGTATGATGCGTTGTCCATTATCACACAGGATGGTCTGTCTAGGGACGGAAGAAGAGTATGTTCAATCCAATCTCTAAATATGTTACCGTTCATCTCGGTATAATAGTCCCTGTTGTCCGTATAATTGGAAGTGAAAATAAGTTCAGCATCTTTAACCAGCCCATTTTGTCTGCTGCCTGCATGTGCCATTATCAGACGTTGTCCTTTTCCACTAGGAACATATCGTTTAATTGTTCCATCGGATAACTGTCACTCCTTTTCATTAGTGTGATAAGCATTGATCCAGGTTTCATCCACATACACAATATCGTAACCTTGATTAAGCATTTCCCGTACTTCACGTAAATATTTACTTCTCAGACGTACTAAATGCGGCTTCTCGCAGATGACATTTCTCTCATTAGCGTACTTCCTAAAAGTAAAGTCGATGCTTCTAACAGTTCTCCTTAACGTTGATTTCGATACATCAATGTCATTGTGTATTCTTAACCTAATCTTCAGCTTTCTTAGTGTCACAGTTTCTTTGGAATCGAACATTCTGCAAATTTCTCTTCTAATTACATCCCTGTCAAAATTGTCTACTACTTTCTTTCTGCCTTGAGTTAATGTATTGACTGTACTGACAGCTCCATTAACATTGAGTAATTTATGTAGATATCTTTACTTAAGCCCAAAGCATGCATAGTTCTCTGTTCAGGATTTGATATACTCCGATACAGTTTTCCACGATTAGATTCTCTGATAAAATATTTATACATTTTCACAGTCACTGTATACAGTGTAAGAAACTTGATTTTCATACCCATTGTATAACAAATCTAGAATACTAAACGTTTTGTAATACACCTATGCTCTGAAAACACAAACGGTAAATTGTAACTAAACACACCGGAAGGATCATTATACATTTTTTTAATAGTGCGATAAAGCGATTAAAATCGGGAAAACCACGTGAAAAACGTGCAAATCGTGGAACTTGCAACATCTCAGAAATATGAAGGGGTAATACTTCTCATTATATGGTTGGCTATGGAGATGGCCACTTTTATATACTTTACATAAAGAAAATTTTAAACCCTACGTTTGTTATTGAGTACAAAAATATCAACCTCTGGACATTACGATCATTAGATCATATGCAAAGTTACAACAATTACGGTCAAGCGGTTGCAGAGATATTCAATTTTCCCCGCGGAAAATCATTTTGAAACGCACTATAGGTCTAACGTTACTTACTATTCATATTTTTTTTAAAGTAGAAAAGCTCAAAAACCCACAAAATAAATGAAACTATTCAATAGAAATGCTAAGTTTATAATTTAGGATTCAAAAAAAATGAATTCAAAGTAGAAGTTATGGCAAATGATCAAAGTAATAATACCTAGCAATCGATTTTAATTTTCTTTCTGCAACGTTTTCAACAGCTGTTACATTATTCCCCAGCTGTTGCCTTCACAATCTTCATAATACGTGTCCATATTTAGTTTCAAATTCACATTATGGAAAACAGCGAGACCACACCCTCAATAGATGAAGATTTAAATAAAGTGGGCGACGGGAAAACAGCTTAAAATATATTATCTAAGTTGGATCTCACAGGTAGCAACAATTTTGATGATGAAAAAGAGATCATGACGAAGGTCAGTAGAAAGAGAAGTAATAGTGAACAATGACATGCATGGGTGGTACTTAAACTCGAATCAAAATGTCTCAAGTCTTTGAAGACCGTATGTATGGAGTGTCTATGACTTCAAATTTCTAGCACCGAGTATGCAAGAGGTAGGAAGATAATTTACTTTCCTCCCTTGTCGAACGTCGGTTTCAAGACATGAACTATCAACTCTTGTTGTGTCGTATTTGATAAACGAACTCTATGCATCGTGTTAATTGGTCCTACTATAGTTCGTTCCCAAATTCGTGAACACACTAAGGTTTAATTTGTACGAAATCTACCAGATGGATAATATTAGACGGATTGATTGGGGACAATCAAAGGCTAGCGGAGCAAACCGTAAACAAACCTGAACGGACGACAAACCAAGGTGTTCACTAAAACGACCGATTTTGTTGGGTAGATGGTGCTCATAAGCCCGGGAGGGCAGGCCGTCTAAGGGTCGCTGCCCTGAAAGAAAATGGCAACCCACTGCCTTGTGGGTTTGACTGGGGACAGTCTAAATCTAGCGGAAGAAGCGAATCCGCACAAAATAGCTGGCTGAAATCAAACACCCCACCGAAGGATAAGCAACTGAGCTTAAATAGGTGCTGAAGGTTGGTGCAGGTACATTACGTTCTGATGTTTGGTTGTTTATATATCACAAAGAGAATGACAAAAACATGCCTAGAACGATCGAAGATGTCGGGAAGAAGAAGAAACAGATCCTGCCGGAATCTTTCTTTGATGTCGGTGCAGTAACCAAATATCAAATTATCGAATACTTTCGTTAATGAAAACCAGAAACGTTACGACCACTGAATATTTGCAGATAAAATCAATCAAATTAATACAACAAAGTCAAGCAACTTGTGTATTCTTGAACAAACATCTGATAATACTAGAGATTTTTAATATTTGTTTATTGAGGTTGTATTTCATCAAATCGAAATTATACGACAATTTTTTAAAACCTGTCAGTGGCGGTACAATCGATTCAGAAAAATACGCCTTTGGAGTTTCATTTGTACCCGACCCACAACATTCTCTTTTCTCATTACACGTTCCTTTTATCTTGTTTTTGTAATATTGTATTCCTTCGGCTTGGGTTCCCTGACAGAAAGCTCCAATTTCAGATAAATAATTGCACAACTATTCACATGTGATTTTCTGAATGTAACTTTATTGTTATTTGATTCTACATTTCCTAGTTACACACTTGTTGTCTTTCCCCTTTCCGTCTGTATTTCTTATTTTGTTGTTAGGTTCTAAATACAAATTTTTCTATAACGCTATTGTTATTTTTGTTTCGCTTAATTCAGTAGTAAAGTAAAAATAAAATTTAAACCAATTTTGTTTTATATTTATTTAACAAGTAATTGATCTAATATGATGAAGATATCATGTTAATTTGAATCAATTCATCGTCATGCTGCAGCATGTACTTTGCAGAAATTGGCTCTCATCTCAGCCCACCAGAAAGCTTTCAGTCCCTAGCTAGCTACCTTGCCTCCTCCATTGTCATCCTGCAGCATGTACTTTGCAGAAAGTGGCTCTCATCTCAGCCCACCCAGAAGGCTTTCAGTATCTAGCTAGCTACCTTGCCTCTTCCATTGTCACGTTCAATATTTCTTTAATGTTCTGTTGCCACTGTTGTCTTGGTCGTTCCATATGTCGTCTTCCAGTAACCATGCCCTCCATTCATGTGCTATTTAAAATCACATTTTAATGTTTCGAAAATACTTCAGATCTTGAAACATGATGATCTGTTAAAGCCAATGTTCTTCGATGTTCAAATTTTGTGCAACGTCTATATATGTTCTGTTCTCTGTCCATGGCGTTCTAAGTACTTTGTTTCAAAAGATTTGAATTTGTTCGTGTAATGTTTGTATTATGTTCCATAATTGACATTCATCTGTTGCTACAGAAACAATCCAGGTCCTCTGAAGTTTTACTTTTGTTTCTTAGCTTGTACTATGCCATAGTTTCCTTATAATAATATAGTAATTCCTCTCGTATGGTTATACGTTACATTGGGCCTGCAAGCAATATCTCCATACCCCTCTATCCTGGGCAACGTGCTCAATCTCCTCCATAGACCTGAAACCGATATTTCTTGCCTCTTTCAGTAAAGTTCGTTTCAGGATCTCCCTAGAGCGTCCTATCTTTCTTGAACCCTTTGCATCCCACTTCAATGCCTGCTTTGGTATTCTTTGATCATTTCTTCTCAAGGTATGTTCCAATATATCCCAATCTTCTCCTTCTTATAACAACTGTTATTACTCGTAGTTCCTTATACTAACTCCCCTCTTTATTGAAATGACTCGTCACATTTTGATTTCTTTTCTACAATTTCCATTGTTGCTAATTACTAAACAAAAATATTTCAAATGTGTAAAGGTTTAAAATGTCTTCATTTATGGTAGTTTGGGTTGATATTTTGCTTTTTAAGTTGACATGATTTTATACTTGCTTTGATTTTAAGAAAAGCTTCTGGTTCTTCCTTTGTTTCTTATCATATCAAATTATTTGTTCTAATTCCTTAACATCATTTGAAAAGAGAACTGTTTCATGTTCTTATCTAAAAACTGCAATCATATGTCCACAAATTGTAAATGAATCATCATGTTTGTGGTTTGGCCATCACTAACATTTCTTATTATATGTTTTGTGTAGACGTTTACAGAATATAGAGACAGCGTACGACCTTACCATAATCCCATGTACACTTCGAACCAATCTAATGTATCAGCATTTACTATTACTGTTTCTTTGTTGTTCGTCATATAGTGTTTCTGTTAGGTGATCAAATGTTATTGAAACCCCATCTTGCTCACGGTGTTCACAGTTTCTGATGTCGTACATAGTTAAAGTTCTTGCTTTAATAAAAAAAAGACATTCTTTTCATTTCTCAAAGATATTTCTCATATAAAAAAAATGTAATTCGTGAAGTATCTGCCATGTTTGAAACCTTCCTGGACTTCATGTATGTCATATTAATATTTCCTATTTACGTTTTATTTTATCTTATCTGGAAAACGTCTCATATCAATAATGACACATCAATTATTTAAACAATATCAACATTACCTTTACAATTTTTATGAAAAACTGTAAAATATTATATATTTTATTAATAAAATACATTTTAAATTAGTAGTTCAAATTAATTGTATGAGTTTCACTAGAAGTTGAGTGTTTCCCTAGAAATACATAGTACAAATTAATGGTATGAGTTTCACTAGAAGTTGAGGCTACGTTTAGCCTACATGAAATACATAGTACAAATTAATGGTATGAGTTTCACTAGAAGTTGAGGCTACGTTTAGCCTACATGAAATACATGCTACTATTATCTACTTAAAAAAAGAATGTAAAATAAGTAGAACATAAATCCTTAAACTTAGACAAGAAGCTTTCATAATAAATATTTGATTCAGAAGTCGCTCACCTAAGCTCATCAAAATTCAACAGGACAATGAGACCGACATTCAATTTTCTGTTCATTAAAGTTGTATGAACGACTGAAAGTCGCAGTTGCATTTTTATTTTGGTGTTTGTTAAATTGTTCTCTAGAAGATTGGTTCCGTATATAGGGGTTGAGAGGATTCGTTCCGTTTATAGGGGCTGAAAGGATTCGTTCCGTTTATAGGGGCTGAGAGGATTAGTTCCGTATATAGGGACTGAGAGGATTAGTTCCGTATATAGGGGTTGAGAGGATTGGTTCCGTTTATAGGGGCTGAGAGGATTGGTTCCGTATATAGGGACTGAGAGGATTGGTTCCGTATATAGGAGCTGAGAGGATTCGTTCCGTATATAGGGGCTGAGAGGATTGGTTCCGTATATAGGGACTGAGAGGATTGGTTCCGTATATAGGGACTGAGAGGGTTAGCTCCGTATATAGGGGCTGAGAGGATTGATTCCGTATATAGGGACTGAGAGGATTAGCTCCGTATATATGGGCTGAGAGGATTCGTTCCGTATATAGGGGCTGAGAGGATTCGTTCCGTATAAGGGCTGAATGTTAGAACTTTTAACCAGCAGTTCTAGACATTTTTTTCATTCTTTTTGATTATTAGTGATTAAACCTCTTTAAGTAGGATGCTTCAAATAAGAATAGTCTAATAATAATAATAATAATAATAATAATAGATTCCTCTCGTTCCGTTATACGTTACATAGGGGCTGCAAGCAATTTCTCCATACCACTTGTCTGGGAACTGCTCAATCTCTCCATGGAACTGAGACCAATATTTTGACTCTCTCAGCAAGTTTTTCAGGGTCTCTTAGGTCGTCTCTGCTTGACCTTTCTACCACTTCAATGCCTGCTTTGATATTCGAAACATTTCTCTCAGGTGTGTAATATTCCATCTTCTCTTTAATCAGTGGTCACTAGTGTTGACAGACATTTCTCTGATTTATCACTCTCTGAAAACAATAATATTACAGTTATATCAAAAGTAGGACAACACACATCATAATAAGAACTAACTTACATAGGAGCTCAAAGAATTTGCTCTATTTTAGTTTCACCAGCTCAATCTCCTCCATGGAACTGAGACCAATATTTCTTGACTCTCTCAGCAAAGTTTGTTTCAGGGTCTCCTTAGGTCGTCCTCTCTGTCTTGGACCCTTTGCTACCCACTTCAATGCCTGCTTTGATATTCGTTAATCATTTCTCCTCAAGGTGTGTCCAACATATCTCCATCTTCTCTTTTTATATCAGTGGTACTAGTGGTTGACCAGACATTTCTCTGATTTCATCACTTCTCCTGAAATCAAGAATATCTCTGCTTGTGGTTATATCAGGAAATGTAGGACAACACACATACATAAATAAGAACTAACTACATACGGAGAATTCAAAGAATTTGCTCTATTTTAGTTTCACCACAAGGTTCAGTATAACTTATTGTCTCGTTCAGTTCATGTCAGGGTTACAACCACTGTTAACCTGCCACTCATGTCGTAAAAGGCGACTAAGGAGGTTTGGCTGAAATCGGATGCACGTGTCCTAAACAAGCAGAAGTCTATACGTTTAGGGGCCTACCAAACCAATGTGCAACGTATACACGTTCATGGCAAAAATCAAACATATCACAAGGATTGATTAAAATTGGTGGTAAAGAACGAACGCAAAGAAGAAGATATGATGGATACGGAGCGATGGAAAGCGAAGAAGTTCATTATGTTTCAATGTCGAACATAAAGATTGAATTGAAATTCAGAAATTAACAAATAACAATTAAACAGAATGAGCTACAATGGAGAAGAAGTATTGGAGATCAATTGCTGTCGAACTTTGTTGTGGAGATTGTACCTAACCCGAATAGCTGAGAATCATCGTATTGTTGAGTCACAGAGAAAACGAGCAGCGCGAAAAGACAGAGCACACAACACGCACATGTCTAACCTTGATCATGTATGCCCCACCTGTGGTCGGGGATTCTGTTCTAGGATTGGACTCTACAGTCACCTCCGCACACACCAGAGAGGTGCAACAGTACACGTCTGAGATTGTTGTCATCATCGCTTGCGATGGACGGCTATTATTATACCTAACTCAAGATCAATATCAACCACGTTATCATTGAACCCTATTTACTTTTTACAAATATATATTTTCCAGTGCATCAAGTAAGCGTTATATTGCGTATTATATAGTGCGTATTATATAGTGCGTATTATATAGTTAATGTGATAATCGCTTCTGATCCTCGTTCCATAACTATTTTACTATCAATATAAACATAGTTTATATACGATGTTCGCAGTAGCAAATAGTCAAATCGTCTGCCTTGCCTTCTCAATGTCGCGGGTTCGAAACTATGTCGTTCTGTTCCCGGGTGACTTTTTTTTTCTAACGATTCCTAGGACTGTTTCTGGAGCTACATAGGTTGTGCTTTCTGCAATACTCTCAGAAAATTGTGTTCAATTTTTGTGGAGATGAACGAAGCCATATGGGAAAACCCGATGCAGTGAAATCAATCCTCACCTTTACATCCTTATAATTGAATATGTAATAAATGTTGAATATCTTGAATTCAACACTAACGACAATGGAGATTGTAAAGATACAATCATCAGAAGGTGAATAGCGTGACAATACAAAGAATAAATAGTCTGAAGAATATATGTATAACACAGACATACCGATAACAGAAAACAATCTGAAAACAAACATTTTTGTCGCAACATATGGATATGAAATATGAATCATTACATAAACATTAAAGAGAAAAATGGAATACACTGAGACGAATTCATCATCATCATCAAATAGCTTGTCCTGAGCAGAATTTTGCACCGCAGCGGTTCTTCGGAATTTCTCTCTCTCATAGGCTAGATGTCCCATCAAATAGCTTGTCCTGAACAGAATTTTGCACCCAAGGTTCTTCGGAATTTCTCTCACTCATAGGCTAGATGTCCCCCACTGCAGCCGCCATGTTCAACCCATCAGTTTCATCATGAATCCATCTTCTCCGTCGCCTTCCTCTTCTTCTCTTTGCCCGTATGTCTCCTTCCATGATAGTCTTCTACAGCTTTTCGTGTATTTTTGTATGTCTAAAATATCTCAATCTTCTCTTTATTATTTGTAGTATTAGCCAGTTTTCTTGGTTAGAAATAAATTGATTCAAACAAATTGATACATGATTTGTATCTTGACGAATATTGTCACATAAAAACATCATTTCTCAGAAACTGAAATATTTTGTTCCCATTTAAGGTCACATTAGTATAGAGAGAACAAAAAAAGAGAACATAATTTCTGAAGTACAAAGCAGGGGTTGACGAAAACAATGGTGGTAACCTAAAATTAAGTTGACCACAAAGATGGAAATGGCGTGAAGCCTGATTGAATGTTTTTCAAGAGAGCTTTGATGAGACCAACACTCTGCAAAGGAAATGCTACATGTAGAGAGTAAACAACGTGCTTTCTCTATACAAACATTTTCAAGTACAATCTACCATAGATTTCCAAACATTTTCGGCCCACCACCCACTTTACACAACAAAAACTTTGTAACGCCCCACCCCTAAACATTATAACAGTTTGCCAACGCCCCCACATATAACATGCTCTATTTTCTCTTGACATAGAAAATTGATATATATTTCTGTCATAGATGGTAAATTTTATAATGTTTATATGCATGAAATAGAAAATTGATGAAAAAATTGAACGTGTAAGATGGGCATAAAATGAATAAATATGCGTAATTCAAATTTTAAATGATTATTCAATCACAAATTCATGAAAATAATTTATTTAAAAATATTTATTATTAATTTCTTATTTAAGTAGCCACCGAGCCATAATCACCTGAACACCCCCAAATCCTTCTGAACCAACTATCGCTCCCCTAGAACGCTTCAGCGCCCACTAGGGTGCGATACCGCCCACTTTGGGAAACTCTGATCTATACAAATCCGGTGCAATGTCTTGTCTACCTGGACTAGTGACTGTAATAGATCTCTAATATATTTTTGTCTCTTACAGCGGTAGAACATTCTAATATTTCTCTATCTGGTGGTGTGTTCATTCCACTTGAATCACTTCTTTCTTGGTGTGTTATTCTCACCTATCGCTCCCCCTGAAAGTGTATTTATTCCACCTGTTTCTCTATCTATTGATGTGTTCTTTCACACTGTTCCTAGTGCAGATAGTGTATTTCTTTCACTTTTATTTCATTTTTTAATGTCAAATTTATTTCAATCTGCATTGACCTATTTTTCGTTTATATCGTCTTCTCTATCAATCAATTTGAAATTGTTAAACATGCTGTTTGAGTTTTATTTTTTCCGGCTCATTTGCCTAGAGTAGAGCTGCATACATACAATAGAATTAAACACCGAACGAGCGATATATTGACGTATTGATATGGCAGCTATGGCTTTTTATAAAACTCGGCAGAATATCTTAAGTGCAGTCTGTGAATCATGTTCTACCTGGTGTGCATTTATTTCTAACCACTGCAACATTTATTGCTTGGTGAGCCTAGTGTTTGTCATATTTATAGATACTATATACATTATATAAATATATATCTTTTATGTATATATATAAATAACAAATAGTGTGTTTCATATTTATAGATACTATATACATTATATAAATATATATACCTTTTATGTATATATATAAATAACAAATAAAATTGTGTCTATGTCTGTTCCCTTTGTTTCAAGATATCTAGACATCTTACGCATTTGAAATTTGGCACGAGGGTATCTTTCATAGATGGGAAGATGTAAAAATTATCATACTGGACTATTGGTTTGTGTCTATATCTAAATACTAACTTGACGAAATGGTCATGAAAAGTTAAACACCGAAAAGGTGTTTTTAACTTGCCAGTAACATGTTACGCAAACATTTGATGATATTTATTAGTATTTCAACACGTCTGGCCGTTCGCCGACTGGATTAGATCTTGGCTCACATACCGGAGACACGTGTTCAATTCACGGATAGGCCCAAAAGAAAATTTAAAAATGTTATTTTTATCAACACATCTGATCACTATTCGATCAGTTTAAAAACTTAATAAATTCAATTTGCTAATTGTTATTTGCTATTTTTCATGGAATTATATTGTATTAGGTTTCTCTGGCAATCGGAATGAGGGACATTTTAATTTTATGTGATCAACCGACAAAGTTTTCCCACCAAGCATGGAGAGAAAACGTATTGTTATTAATGGGAAAGCAGCTGATTTTGAGGGGATGTAGCACATTTCTTTACTATGCTCAGTTTCGCACTGTTTGTGATGTACAAATTTCGGAAATGATACAGTTTCGTAGATCTATCAAAACTAACGAAGTTTAAGATATGCGGTTGGAGAATGATCAGAAAATAAAATGAAGGCCAAAAACAGGGATAGAGAGGAGAAAAGATTAGTTATTACGATTTACCAAAAGCGTCTGAGGAGTGTAAAGTCGATTGATGAGGAAACTAAAGAGGAACGACTTGGAAGATAAGTGGAAAAGGATAAAAATGTTACTTTAAAAGTGTTGAACATCACAACTAGATTCAAACTAAATTGCATTACGAAAGAACGGTACAACTGCTAGTATATATATATATAATATATATATATATAACTAAATATAATTAAATATATACTCGTATATATAACTAAATATAATTCTAAATATATACTAGTATATATAACTAAATGTAAAAATATATACTGTATAATAACAAATGTAACTAAATATATACTCTGTAATATAACTAAATGTAACTAAATATATACTCGTATATATAACTAAATGTAACTAAATATATACTCGTATATATAACTAAATGTAACTAAATATATACTCGTATATGTAACTAAATGTTGTAGGAATGAAATAATTAATATTATTCGTTTTACAAACTAAATGTGAATGTCATAACAAGACTAGTGAGAAATACGTTAAGTTTGGTACATTTTGTATAATAACAAGTAGCATGACAATGGCTAGGACTAAGGCGTTACTCTGGCTGGAGTCCCAATACTACACTGATGTGTGCATTCTGAGTGATTTCTTCAGTATAATCCGGAAGGTGGAGACTGGTTCTGTGCGCAGGAAATGGACTGAATCACTGAAAGCTTCCACAATTCGTATAATTTCAATTATTTTAGTAGTTACAGTGCACATTGGTGTCGATGTCAATAAGAGAATAGACAGACTGGCTGGATCTGCCCGAATATCAGGGTCAGACAATGTATATAGCTGACATTCTGATCACCCTCATTGATTGTGATCGCAAAGAGGACTTTCATCTAATCCATAGATTCCCAAACTTTTTCGACCCACCGCCCACTTTGCACAACATAAACTTTGTAACGCCCCCTCCACATTATAACAGTTTGCTAACGCCCCTCCCCACGTATGTACATGCTCTATATTCCCTTTGACATATAACATTGATCTATATTTCTGTCATACATGATTACTCAATCACAAAATCACAAAAGTAATTTATTTTAAAATATTTATTATTAATTTCTTCTTTAAAGAGCAACCGACCCCTAATCGCCTGAACATCCCTAAAATTCTTCTGAACTCACTATCGCCCCCTAAAACGCTTCAGCGCCCACTGGGGGCGGGAACGCCTACTTTGGGAAACGCTGATCTAATCCAATACACATCAACTGATACATTGCAAGTGCTAGGAGCAAAGATCAAAGTGGCCAGTAAAGAATAGAACACAGTGGTATGGACGCTGTTAGAGATATTGAGAAGGAAAACAGATCACAAATGGACATGTCCGGAGTACAATTAAGATATTCCAAACTGAAACGTTGAATTACAAAGTATGGTGTTATACGTGTTAGGACGGTCTTTAGTATCATTACTATTATTATTATCTAACTAGTTGCATGGCATGAGTCAGTTCTGACGGTATCTCTATAATCAATCAGATCTTTTACTATGCTTCAGTATAACTCCAGATGTGGTACTAGAAAGTGGGATTGTTCTGTTTCTAAAATCTTAGTGACCCGTCTGTACAGATGTATGTTCTGTTGGATAAAATGCAAATAATTTGAGGGAAATTCTATATCCTGTATGGGTTTAACAAGGGCAAAGGTAGTCACTTTCTCAAAGTAAAGCACATATATCATAAAGAGGAGTGAACTTGATTGCTACGAACGAACGAGAGCAAACAAACAAACAAACAAACAAACAATAGACACTAGTTGTGTAGAGTTCACGTTTTACGCCGATTAACTGTTTTCTTATGGACATAAAAAAGAAAGAACACTGATATCCGGAAAGAACTAAATGTTAAAGAGAATTGGCTGATAAACAACATACTATACAGAAAAATTACATACTTTGGTCACATCAAGCGTCACGATGGCTTGGAAAGAACAATACTAGAGGGCAGGGCCCCAGGACACAGATGCAGACCAAGATGAAGATGGCTACAAGATATTAAAGAAACCATGAATATAACCATCGACGAAGTGGGTGAACCGGCTAGAGACAGAGTGAATTTCAGATGTACTGCAAAGAGAGCAACGTCCTTTAAAGGATACGCACCTTGATGATGATGAACTGTTTTCTATATCAGTGACTAATTATTATTTAGATCAATGTAAAAACAGCTAACAGTGACCAGTTTACAAGAGAAGCTTGTGCTACATTATATTTTCTTTGAATACATACATAACATATTAATATGAAATAAAACAAGTTAAAATAAACGAAATAGTAGCTGTCAGTTTGTCATACTGGCGTGCTTTGATTAAATAATGAAGTAAAAGGGTGACGATCTATTGTGTCCTGTCACCACCACACTGTTGTCAGTGCCTAGCGAACAAACACGTCAGCCATACTATTAAGGGATTGATATATGTATACGGGTAGTCATGTTGTTAGTGCCTACGAAAAAACACGTGTGTCAAGCTAGAACGTCCCTAACAAGTAGACACATGAGTACAAAAAATAAGTGTCTAGTATATATGCATAGGTACAGGTAATACAAGTTCGTGTCTAGTGGAAAAGTACGTGTCTAACGGGTATATGCTCGACTACAGGTAATACAAGTAAGTACGTGTCTAGTGGATAAGTACGTGTCTGGTGGATAAGTACATGTCTAGCGGGTATATGCGCGACTACAGGTAATACAAGTACGTGTCTAGTGGATAAGTACTTGTCTAGTGGAGACGTACGTGTCTAGTGGATAAGTACGTTTCTAGTGGATAAGTACGTGTCTTATGGATAAGTACGTTTCTAGTGGATAAATACGTGTCTAGCGGATAAGTACGTGTCTAGTGGATAAGTACGTGTCTAGTAGATAAGAGTTGTCTAATAGATATATGTATGAGTACAGTTTATAAGTGTCTAATAGATATATGCGTGAGTACATGTAATAAGTTTCTAATAGATATATGCGTGAGTACAGGTAATAAGTGTCTAATAGATATATGCGTGAGTACAGGTAATAAGTGTCTAATAGACATATTCGTGAGTACAGGTAATAAATGTTTAATAGACATATTCGTGAGTACAATTAATAAGTGTCTAATAGATATATTCGTGGGTACAGGTAATAAGTGTCTAATAGATATATGCGTGAGTACAGCTAATAAGTGTCTAGTAGATATATGCGTGGGGTACAGGTAATAAGTGTCTAATAGATATATGCATGAGTGCAGGTAATAAGTGTCTAGTGAGTAGACATGTAACTGAGACTTCTCAGTGACTACCCTTTAGAACAGAAATGTAGGTTTCTAATGGCTATGCTTGCTAGTGTATAAAAGCATTGTTTTGCCAGTTTTGCTCTACGGATCGGAGTGTTGGAGGATGACCAAAGGAGATACTAGCAGGCTGTCAGTTTTCCACCACTCTTGTCTTCGCAGAATCTTGGGAATCTTTTGGCCAGTAAAAATATCCAATAACTAACTACTCCAAGACACAAGACAAGAGGCAATGAATGACATACTCAAAAGAGAAGATGGAAATGGCTCGGACATGTTATGAGAATGAGACAAGAAATGCCTGCAAGGATAGCCCTCACTTGGACACCAGAGGAAAGAGAAAGAAAGGCAGACCACGGACAACATGGAGGCGCATGATGGAAGAGGAACTGGACACCGCATCTCTGACGTGGGGCTCTGCGCTGAAGGTTGCACGGGACAGGAGAGCATGGAAAGTCCTTTCTGAAGCCCCATGTGTCACTAGGCATGACGGGATTAAGTAAGTAAGTAATGCTTGCTAGTGAAATATTAGGAGACTGACAGATACAAAAGAAATCAAGTTTTTCAACGAGCGAAAAAAACAAGAAAGGTACAAACTTTAGTAAATGTAAACTAACACAAAATAGAGAAGATCAAGCGGTATAACAATATTTCTTAAGAGGAATTCGTGGGAATAACTAATCAAGCACAAATGAAATGAGAGTTCAAGAAAAGGCAAATATTTTGAAATAAATATACATTGAGAAAACTGTCACATTGTATAGCAAGGTGGGTTTTATCTTGAAACCAGCTGGTACGCAAGGAGAAGAAGATCAAATAACATGGAAAAAAGAGCTGGAACGGAATTGATGTCATTGAGAAAATATACAGGAATTTCCAATGGACATTGTAGGACAGAAATGAATAATAAACATATTTGAGGTTCTGTGCTCCTGCAGGAGCTGAATGGTTTATTATTATAATTCTTTCTAAACAATATCCATTCACTATTTTTGAAATATTTCATTTCTCTATCTCTACTTTTCTCATCATCCTCTTCTACTTCTCAAACAGTTTGACTTCAGCTCTTTGGCGCAATGTCATGTAGCATTATCTTCATATATTTGTAAGCTATTACTTTGTTCCATATAATGTGCAGTTCTAAACATTGGATACTGTATTTTCTCATACAATAAAATGTGTGCAATAATTTCAAAAGAGTTAATCTGAGTTTTGGGTAATACTGTCAACATATTTATATGAGAATCAGGTTGATTTAATAACCAGCAACTATGTCTGATAATAATAACGTTTAGTTTGGACAATGTATTATTTATGTCAGCAGTCCCCAAACTTTGCATTACTGCTGACCTCCTTTTAAATACATTTTGCTGCTGCGGATCTCCAAAAGATTCTATATATGAAAATGGACAGGAATGAATTATCTTTGTGTTACAATAATAAACAATGTTCTCAGACTTCGGAAAATTTCAAATGATCTTTCATTTTGTCCAGTCAGACGTTTGGACTACGGTCTGATCCGTGTTCTATGATATCGCAGCGTAATTAGTTTACCACTGTTTGTTTTAAATATTTTTAAAATATATTTTTCTGTTGGAAATGTCAAAGATTATATGTCTTCAAGCGCTTGAGGACCGCCTGTGAGTACCTCGTGGATCCCTGTTGGTCCGCGGTACCAGGTTGGGAAACGCAGTTTTATGTCATGAAAATGTTTACAATGAGAAGACAAGAAACGAACGTTAGCAGTATATCAGGAATCATCTCAGAAACTGAAGTCATATAACAAGTAAAATGCACATTTATGGGATTTTCTGTTACATCATTAGACGTGTAGACCATAATTATTTAGGCCTGGGCCCGTCACGATCGGTGTGAGAGCCTCTGTCCAGCCCGCGCAGCATAACGGTTTTAAATACAGCAGTCCGTTGCATTGCGTATGTCACAAACTCAGAACACGCTCATGTGTCTATGCTGAACTAACAAAAACGCGTAAACACCACTCTAAACACAATTATTCAGAAATCTCTACCCACAATGTGAACCTAATAATGAAAAGGATATAGAAAGCAAGTCACACGGCGGGTGAAAATCTCTAGCTGGTATTCATTCAGTCGTGTTCGGATAGTCATCAAGATACTACTAGACAACGTCTTACAAAGATGACTGTCGACAATGAGAAGTGTGTTGTTTTATGTTGTTGTGTTTTAAGATAACAATTATATTTATAAAAATGTAATTAGATTTTTTTTTATGAGACCAGTAGATTTAACTGCAATTTCAGCTTATTCAAAGTGTGTAAAATACCGTAATAATACATGTGCACGGTTGTCCATGGGCGTCCACATCAAGTTTTACATGGAGGATTCTTCTTCTTCAAACGCTCACTATCGACCACTTGTTAACCACTATTTGTGATTTGTATGTGATCCAAACCTAAGAGAGAATGTATGTTGTGCCAGTTATGCGCCTACAAGTAGGACATAATATCCCATTTATGCGACGCTTGTTATTTTTATTTACTAGGTAGTTAGTTTCCTCTGCCCCTACCCCAGTCGTCTCTTACGACACACCTCTAAGTGACAGTGGAACTATTCTTTGCTCCCCATGAGAGTTCCTGCAACACATGCGTGTCTTGGAGGATTAAAGGGAGGGGAAAATTAATTTTAACAATTTTAGTTGGTAGTTTACTTCACGAAAATGGAGAAGACCAAATTCTCATAAAACTGTTTAATCAAAAAGCTATTTTCTAAAAGGGCGGAGGGCGCAAGTCCTTGCCTTTTATCCTTAACGTATTGGCGCCCACGCGGCGCCATTAACTAACATTACAAGATATAATTTAAATTCTTCAGTGATATTTTTTTTTTTACGAGCGTCTCACCTATTATAATATATATATATATAGATTATTATATATGCTAAGACTAGATTATTATATATACACACTTCTTTATTACTGTCATCTGGTGCTTTATAGACCCGTCTTGTAGTTATATATTTATATACGCTTCCTTATTATTGTCGTCTGGTGCTTTCATAGTCCCGTCTTGTAGTTATTATTTATATGTTCCTTATTATTGTCGTCTGGTGCTTTCATAGTCCGTCTTGTAGTTATATTTACGCTTCTTATTATTGTCGTCTGGTGCTTCATAGTCCTGTCTTGTAGTTATATATTTATATACGCTTCTTATTATTGCGTCTGTGCTTTCATAGTCCCGTCTTGTAGTTATATTTTATATACGCTTCTATTATTTCGTCTGTGCTTTCATAGTCCGTCTTGTAGTTAGGTATATTGTTATAGTGGCTATATTGGCACTCAGACCATATTTCAGAGTAAAGTTGACTTTTCTAATGTCACGGTTTCATGAGCGCCAGTTTCGAATTTCTTTCTTATTCTGCTCATTCACTGGGATTATTATTGGTGTTCAAATGGGGATTTATCTGTGCAAGGTAAATATTATCTGTGCCAAGATTAGATTATTATTTGTGTTCAACTAGGATTTATCTGTGCAAAGGTAAATATTATCTGAACAGAGATGGGGTTTGTATCTGTTTCCAAATATGACTATTATTTGTGAAAAGGTTATATTATAATATTATCTGTACCAAGATTACATTATTATTTGTGACATAGCTATATTGTTATCTGTGCCAGGAACAGATTATTATTTGTGTCAAGGCTATTTTATTATCTGTGCCGAGATTATATTATTATTTGTAGCAAGGCTATATTATTATCTGTGCCGAGATTAGATGCATTGGTGCATATATTAGATTATCTATGCTACCCACTTTGTATAATCTTTGTATAAAGAGGAGAAATATATATGTTCTGGGAATGGTCTTCCAACTGTACGGACTCCAGATTATTATATATACTAAGACTAGATTATTATATATACTAAGACTAGATTATTATATATACTAAGACTAGATTATTATATATGCTAAGACTAGATTATTATATATGCTAAGACTAGATTATTATATATACTAAGACTAGATTATTATATATATTAAGACTAGATTATTATATATACTAAGACTAGATTATTATATATACTAAGACTAGATTATTATATATATTAAGACTAGATTATTATATATACTAAGACTAGATTATTATATATACTAAGACTAGATTATTATATATACTAAGACTAGATTATTATATATACTAAGACTAGATTATTATATATATTAAGACTAGATTATTATATATACTAAGACTAGATTATTATATATACTAAGACTAGATTAGTATATATACTAAGACTAGATTATTATATATGCTAAGACTAGATTATTATATATACTAAGACTAGATTATTATATATATTAAGACTAGATTATTATATATACTAAGACTAGATTATTATGTATATTAAGACTAGATTATTATATATACTAAGACTAGATTATTATATATATTAAGACTAGATTATTATATATATTAAGACTAGATTATTATATATACTAAGACTAGATTATTATATATACTAAGACTAGATTATTATATATATTAAGACTAGATTATTATATATATTAAGACTAGATTATTATATATACTAAGACTAGATTATTATATATATTAAGACTAGATTATTATATATACTAAGACTAGATTATTATATATATTAAGACTAGATTATTATATATACTAGACTAGATTATTTATATACTAAGACTAGATTATTATATATACTAGACTAGATTATTATATATACTAAGACTAGATTATTATATATACTAAGACTAGATTATTTTCTATTTTGAATCTAGACTATTATATTTTTGGACAGCATGACCCACTATGGAGAAGCGTCTGGCCGAATGAATTAGTGCGCGCCTCCAATACGGGGGTCCCGTGTTCAATCCATGGTAAGGGAAAGGATTTATTCTGTCGGGGCATAAAGAGAAATCATAACCTGAACAGTTTCGCGACGACTGAACTAGCCATTAAATACCTCAGTCTCACGTCCCTACTGTCCTACACCGCCCTGAAAAGCAGTACTACAGGTACTAACTGCAGTTTTTATTAATTTAATTGTTTCCATCATCCACTATATTCAGAGATGAGGTGTCTTAGAAGAGCTGCAGGTGTGACAATGAGAGACACTATTTGAAATGAAGAAATCAGAAGGAGACTGGATGTGAAACTAGTTATGCAATTCATAAAAGAACAACAGATTAAATGGTTTGGACACCTGACCATAATGCCCTGGTATCGCCTACCACAGAGAGCCACACAGAAAAAGTATAATGAATACAGAGCAAGAGGAAGACCACGCAAAGATGGAGCGACGGCATCAAGAACAGCCTTACGAACATGAATATCAGCTTACAAAGTGCCTTAAAAAAGCACACAAGATCACTACGTTTCACCCCCAACACTTCTATAAAGAAGTAAATGGTGGAAGAGAAGAAGAAGACTATATTTGTCTCTATAACATTTCCATAGACGAGATTTATACTTTTACAGATAGTAAATGATTATAATTGCAGAGTGTAGATTATGATAGTTACAGAGAGAAGTTTATGACATGTGTCGAGAGAGATTATGAAATATAACGGTAGAAAAGTTTACTTTACCAGTTTATTCTTTCTTTATACTGTCTCCCGCGTTGTAGCTTCAGGAAACGTTTCAAATAAAGCGAAGCAATTCAGTCATTCGAAAGTGATAAATAGCATGTCATGTCACAAGTCATCCGTTACGACCCGCGGACATTTCATAATTCTTTTGTCAGTGTTTAATTTACGATCTAGTTTAATGTCAGGTACATAAATACAAGCCCCTACTACGTTTCCTTCTAAGGTACGTATGTCAAGCATATGACATGTGTAGGTGTACAAATAATACAGGTGGTCTTGTTCTCTTTCACCATTTACTTCTTTATAGAAGTGTTGGGGGTGCAGTGATCGTGTGTGTGTGATTGTTCTCATGCACTTTGTAAGCTGTTAATCATTTTAAGGCTGTTCTTGATGCCGTCGCTCCATCCTTTGTGTGGTCTTCCTCTTTTTAAAATATATTTTGGGCCCTTACCCTTACAGTGCCGGACAGGGTGGTACCCGGTCACGTTTTAAAACTTGTTCAAATTCCGAGCGTCGTCATCCTTCGAACGAGAGCTGCTCGGAACTTTTGGTTTTGTTGCCTATTGGCTATATGATGGCTCCCGCCAGTTGGTCGCTATCAAGTGGACACTAACACTTTGATCTTAGCCAAAAGGCCGAGAAACAAGAAGTGTGTTGTCTTCCCCTTGCTCTGTACTTGTTATATTGTTTCTGTATGGATTTCTGTAGTAGGCGATACCAGGGTATTCTTGTCATGTTTCCAAATTTAACTCTGTTATAGGGTGCGTTGTGATGATGTTGCTTTATTGTTGGGTTTTATTCTTGGTAGGTTAACTTTTAGGAATTCAAAGTAACTCGTAGTAACTTGTTAGTAACTTGTTCAACAGTATAAAAAGATACAAAACACCATCCTTATAGTTGCATACGTCTTTATTTTTGATGTTATTCTCATATAGGCAAAACACGTCCATTCGTGTCTAGTGTTTATGTCGTTCTCTATGTTTACTAACTGTTGCTATTCGTCACTACACAACACTACGTCGATTGGTTTTGTACTACGTCAATGTCTCGTTTAGTGTTACCATTCTGCCTAGAGAGTGTCATTGGCTTGTAAACACTAAGTCCCTACTAGTAAAATATCTACAAACTACAAACTAAAACTACTTGTCTGGTCCCCTAGCTGCCACCTGGGGCTGGGACTGACTACATGCCTTCTACAACCCCATTCAAGTATTATGCAGAAATATAAAACATGTGGTCGAACAATGTTAATATGTATTAACAAACAGCGTACAAAGGTATGGGGTGTGTAAAAGTAGCGTATATTACACATATGTAAATATAAATATGTACAATGTAAAATGTATGTGATTACAAATGTAAAATGTATGTGCTAGGTACACATGAAAAACACGTGAAAAAATATCAAACACATTTAAAACGTATGGGATACCTTCAAATATTATCAGTAATCTTACCCTACTTTAGACAAAAGTTTAAGAACAAAATCAAAAGAGAAAATCTATCAAATTATATTGTGTTTGTTCATCAATCGTTCGAATCAAGAAAACAAAAGATATCTTTTTTTTTTACTTAATCCATACTATTAACCCCTATAGTGAGCATACACATCTGCGTAAATGACGTCATTAACCTCTATAGTGACTAAAACGAATTTTAATGCGATGTATTTACTTCATTATACTGAGTATTTCCATTTAGATCCAACAACAATCTCTGTCGACAGACTATTTTATAAAGTCCTGGTCTGCTGACCGTGTCTAACGCTTTTGATAGATCGATGAACTGCATGTATGGTGATAGAGCCCGCAAGGGAGACAAAGAATGGTACCAATGCGACCTACAAGGCATGTCGTAAGAGGTGACTGATGTAGGTGCTTAGGGAAGCTGCCTTAGTAAATAAAATCCTTCGTGGAAATCGGATGTGTTGGCCTACTTGTAGGCGCATAACTGGCACAACGTACAATCGCTATTAGACTCAGATCACATACAAATCACACAGAGTGGTTACAAGTGTCACAGAGTGGACAAGTGTCAACAAGTGGTTAACAAGTGGTTAATATGGAACGTTCGAAGAAGAAGAAGATCGATGAACATGACAAATAATGAAATTATATGTTCTCATCTCTTGCAGTTGTCAAAAAGTGAATATCTTGTTAGTTGTTGACCATCTAGCTTTGATTCCACATTGTGACTGCAAGAATACGCTCTACCAGTTTCTACAGACTTTTAAAAAAGACTTGTCCAAAGGCCTTGTTTGTGACACTTAAAATTGAGACGCCTCTGTAGTTGTTACAATCCCTTTTCTCTTTTTTTATTTGTATATAGTCTATCTTTGCATCCATCATGTCTTGTGGAATTACGCTATATATTTATATCAATAGTAACTTGGATCAAAAAAAAAGTAAAGTAAAGGAACCCTTTTTATAGCATTTCTTGTATAAGGCAATTTAGTGTTAGGCCCGTATTTTTCATTGACAGTCGGCACACGTTGGGTGATGTATTCAACATCACGCCGGCCACCTTTACTTCCTAGTGTTTTTCCTGGTATATATTTGAGGCTGGGTCGACATGAGAGCCCTTACGGTCGGAACAAAATCTACGCCCAGTTTGGAATTGAGCCCGACCACCAGCCTAGGAAGCGAGTTCACTAACAACTATCCAACTGTGACTCTCCCGGCTGTGACTCTCCAGTAACTTGATGATATGTATTAATCTGATACCTACTTCTCTTCATCTCTTCCACCATTTACTTCTTTATAAAAGTGTTGGGAGGGACACGTAGTGATCTTGTGTCTGCACTTGTTTTAAGGCACCTTGTAAACTGATATTCATTTTTGTAAGGCCATTCTTGATGCCGTCGCTCCATCTTTTGCGTGGTCTTTGTCTTGCTTTGTACTCATACTTTTTCGGTATCGCTCTCTGTGGTAGGCGATACCAGGGCATTCTTGTCATGTATCCAAACCAGTGGTGGTTCGTCATTAGGGCCAGTGGGCGGGCTCCACCAAAAATAAAGTGTAACGTGTATTTATTATCTAATAAATTAAAATATAACATTACTCAAAACCATGATTATTCCGAAAATTTGTGTCAGGCCCCACCAACAAAAAAGAACACGAGCCGCCACTGGTCCAAACCATTTAATCTGTTGTTCTTTTATGAATTGCGTTACTGGTTTCACATCCAGTCTTCTTTCTGATACCTACTGCAAACACAAAAGTCTTCGAGTGATAACAATTCTTGTGTCATAAACATAACTGTAGTCAGAACTAGGTAACATGTATGGTATGGACATCATTATGAAAACATTGAACACGACAATAGAGCATGCAGGAGAACTGGCTAGATATCGAACAATTCATGCGGACTGTGATGAGAACGACTATGTGTTTAACAAAACTATCATGCATGAACATATATATATATATATATATATACACTTGGTGTGCTTGTATTTATGGATGTGAACGAGGGTAACTATGGCAAACACAGATAGAAAATCTCATCATACTCAAACCATATATGTCCCCAAAGATAGATATAATATTAGTTCCTACCTAACCCGAAACATCGTACTAGCTCTCGTGTATGGCTCTTCTAGGGATCTTACAACATGATTGCTAAACGTTATCTCATAATACGGATTTAACTTTTGCTGCAAAGCGCAATCTCAAATGATGTCTTTTAAACAGAGTGAATGTCTGGTCAAACACTGGGTCATGCTAACCAGAACCGAACACTAGCCGAAATCAGACATGCTATTCAAAAAAGTGCTAATTTATCTACCACTTCCACAATTACATTATGTAACTTATGAACACGCTTCAAAGCAGTCGTTATTTTTATTTAGGACGTCAAAGAAGATCTGAATCTACGCCGTTTTGTTCAACCAATAGTTTCATACAGCAAATAAATTTGATAAGCGTTTGCAGAAAGTAAGTTTCACTTAAACAAATTAACCAAGAAACAGCTTGAAGTAAGTTTCAGTTAAACAAATTAACCAAGAAACAGCTTGAAGTAAGTTTCAGTTAAACAAATTAACCGAGAAACAGCTTGAAGTAAGTTTCAGTTAAACAAATTAACATAGAAACAGCTAAAAGTAAGTTTCAGTTAAACAAACCAAGATACAGCTAAAAGTAGGTTTCAGTAAGCAAATTAACCTAGAAACAGCTTGAAATAAGTTTCAGTTAAACAAATTAATCAAGAAATAGCTTGAAGTATGTTTCAATAAGCAAGTTAACAAAGACACAGCTACACGTAGGTTTCAATAAGCAAATTAATAAAGAAACAGATACAAGCAGGTTTCAATAAGCAAATTAATAAAGAAACAGTTACAAGCAGGTTTCAATAAGCAAATTAACAAAGAAACAGCTACAAGTAGGTTTCAATAATCAAATTAACAAAGAAACAGTTGCAAGCAGGTTTCAATAAGCAAATTAACAAAGACACAGTTACAAGCTGGTTTCAATAAGCGAGTTAACAAAGAAACAGCTACAAGTAGGTTTCAAGAGGTAAATTAACAAAGAAACAGCTACAAGCAGGTTTCAATAAGCAAATTAACAAAGAAACAGTTACAAGCAGGTTTCAATAAGCAAATTAACAAAGAAACAGTTACAAGCAGGTTTCTTCTTCTTCTTTCTTTTGTCGTCACACTGCTACCGGGTTGTTGCCCAGTGTCGTGGTTTTCTGTTTTTGTCTTGCGCTGTTCTGGTGGCTTGTGTGATTGTTATCTTTGCTCTTTCACAGGATGCTGCCACGCCATCTAACCATCTTTTCCGTGGTCTTCCTCTTGCCTTCTTTCCCGATGTTCTGTTGTAGAAGACTCTGTATACTGTGGAGTTTGGATGCATTCTTATTAAGTGGCCAAACCACTTCATTCTTTGTTTATCTATATAATTCAAGCACGGTTTTGTGCCAACTTTCTTTCTTATGCTGATGTTGGTGATTCTGTCTTTTCTTGTGTTGTTGGTAACTTTTCTCAGGCAACGCATTTCACATGTAGTTATTTTTGTGACTGCGCTTTGCTCAATGTCCATGTTTGGCTCTGGTAACACAAAGTAGGTATAAAAATGCTGTTGATCATTTGTTTCTTAGCTGCCTGTGAAATTTGTGGGTGCCTTAACAATGGGGCTAGCTGGTAGGTTACAGCATTTGCTTTTGTTTCAATAAGCAAATTAACAAAGAAACAGCTACAAGTAGGTTTCAACGACAACTGAGGCTGTGTGTTTGTCGATAACTTTCTGGAGGTCTAGTGTTGAGCCGAAATAACACACATACATGTCTAACGCTGAGAAAAAGTGTACAGCTGTTTCTGTTTGACATACGTGACTAATCTCATCTGGTAGCATGCGAAACTTAAATCTGGGAGATAAATAAAAATATAAAGTTTATAGATTTACTTTCATAACTTACTGTATTTTAAAACAGCTTCGTTTACTAATCGCCATTGGTAACATGTGCGTGTGAATTATTGACCATAACACATACAATAAATAAGATAGTGTAATCTTATGAAAGGAAGGGCAGCAGAAAACTCATATAATGTCCTGGACAAAGAACATGATATATATATATATATATCTAGAAGAACTGAACATCTACGAACACTGACTTATAACCAATAGTAAATATGTATTCAGGTTGCGGATAGCAAAGTTGGTAACATGCTCAGCTAGTGACCATATGCTATGGAAATACCAGGGTTCGAGGTCAGCATGGGCCAGATATTCTTGATGTTGATCACGATACATTGTTTGACTACAGGAAACCCTGATATTAGAAATCTAAACTACAAATACTTCTTAAAAATCTGAGTACCGCTCGCCAGACTGGCGAGGGACAGTGATGATAACGAAAGCAAGTCTTCACGAGAAATTCAGTCAGATACACAATAATTACAACTGAATTTATAGCGGCGAAGGGGAAAAAAAACAGTGTAAAACTGAGATATTTTGGTCACATTGAACGTCCAAGTGGCTTAAAGACCGCAAACATGGAAGACGTACATATTGAAAATCAACGTTTGGGACGACTAATACGAAAGGTCGAACATTTAAGAATTATTAAACATGACGGAGACGGTGGTAGAACTGACAAGAGATCGATACTCTTTCAGACGTGTTGTGATGAGAACACTGTTTTGCAAATGATATACTATATAAAGTAGATAACTAATCTTCTTCTGACAAAGATCAGTTTTATTTTTGTGCCAGGGCATACAGGTGTAAGGGGAATGAACGTGCGGATAGGCTTGCAGGTATGGCTACTGTACAATGCGGGCGAGCAATGGACTACGCTGATATTCCCTAAGAGAGTTAGGTCATGTACATGATTTATGTAATAGTAGTGAATCTACAACACTAACCAGACTGCAAGAATTCCAAGTCAAGTGTGGTGTAGCTAGACAAGAGCGCTATGCTGGTACCCAAAGAAGAATAGTAAACCAACAAACAACCGGTGTCGTTAGTCGACACACGCTGAGGGAAATACTGAGGGGGGAGATCGGAGCACTTATAGACTAAGTGGTTCCGCGTGCAGTGATAATGATCCGACGACTAAACTAAACTATTTTCTTCGCAATTGTACATATTTCATATCTACATCTTGGCACCGTCATATTTAGCTTCTCTTAAACTTCAAATGAGTTGATCTGTTCTGCCAGTTACACTGTTTTGTAAGATTCAGTTCCTCCCCGATTTACTGAGTTGAATGTTTGAAGAGTCACTGTGAGCTGTGAATTTAATTTTGGAATGCTTTTTGTTTGAGACCACGGTGGGGTTGTGTAGTGTATTGCATTTTCAGAAGATGACGGAAGCCGGCAATCTATAGACTTGCATATGAAGTAATGTCTGCGCAGAATGCTGTGTTTTATCGTGGTGGTAGTTTCATTCGACGTGAATTGCAAATTTAAGTGATGGACAGTGGTGTTGGCACTCTGGCGGTAGCCGTATGTACGTAATGTGTATACATTCTGCTATTTCGTGTCGGGATTTCTGTTTACTTTACGACTCTACATTTGGCAGTGATGAGCATTGTGAGTGGTTTTCGCTTGCACATGATGAACGGAGTATTTATAGGGCATTCCGTTGCTTTAATTTGAAACACTGACTACCAACTACTGACTTACTGATCAGAGAATATGTAGAAACAGATAAGTGGAATCTATTCAAATTCTATCCTTTATCTCCTCTATATTACTTCTGGCGTCTGTGGCCTAGGGGTTAGTGACTTGGTCTATTAACCCCGACGTTCTGAGTTCGAATCACGCTGCGGACAGTTTGCTTGCAAATTGTTTCCGTTGATTTTAACAAAAGGACGATGGCGCCACCCGTTCAGAAAGCAATGGCAAACTACTGAACGTATAAGTGGTGCCTAGAAAATCAACGACTTGTTTACTGTAGTTGATGGCTACGTCCTTTGGGATTTGCCACGATTTTTCATATTACTTCTATCAGCTTACATAAGCACTGCAATGTTACCATTGTATCTGTTTCATTCTCGTCTATAAGTACTCCACTGTCCCATCCTGTGCTATACGTGTTGTTCTGACTGATTATAAGCTCCGATAAAGTGCGACGATTTCAAGTAAAAAGATATCGAAAATCAGACCACAACCGTCATGTGCCCCATGTAGTCTGTCCATTAATTCGTGAGCACGTTTGAAATTGATTTTCTCGAAAACTACCTGTTGGATCTCAGTGATTTTTGCAAGCAGCCTTAGAATATCCATGACGCTAGAGAAATATTTTTTCCAAGAAAATTTGATGTAGTTTGAAATATTTCTTCTTCAGGTTATATTAAAATCAACCTCACCAGATTGTACACAATAGTAACAGATTTACGGTACACAGACGCGTTGTTCTAAAAATACATTATGGTAACATTGAAATATCGTGAGTATACAACAATTTCACGAAAGCCCGTGCACCTAACCCAGTCGACTTTGAAAGCGGAAAGCATATGACGTTATAATTGGGATACCGTTGTATAATCATAGGTGTATCTCGCTATTTGTATGAAGCTATTGTATCATATTTGTTGGCTTATCAAACTGACATTGATATCACATTCATAATGAGTCTGAAGTGCACATTTATAACAATGCAGAAGGTTACAGTTTTACTATACCAACACTTCCGTAGGGAATCTAAGAGAGGTCATCTATATTGCGATATTCATAACCCTGAGAAACGAACGCAACTGGCGCTTGGTCTGAATAGAGAATCCTTTTCCCGATGGATTAAACAGGACACAAAGTGCACTAATGTCAAGCAAGGAAGGAAAAGAACAATTGACGACTTTGACATAGATGTCATAAGACGGAGCTCTTGAAAATGTTTGCGACAAATCAACTTGTTACTCTCAGGAAACTGAAATTAAAACTGCAATCAGATTGCAGCATAGACATTTCTAAAAGTACTCTATGGAAAATTGTAAGAGCGCCGGCTTCACCTTCAGAAAAACTATAGGCGGCAGGAATATTATTTGTGAAAAGCCACATTTAATTGCTGCCCGAAGTAAATACCTGAAGCAGATCCGTGAGCGGTGGAGGCAAGGCTATGATATTGTATATTTGGACGAATCCTGGGTCAATGCACACCGCACCAATGCTAAAGAATGGCAATCAGTAGACGGTGAACAGAAAAGAAAAATACCAAGCAGCAAAGGCCAGCGTATTATACTAACACATGCAGGAAGTAGTGAAGAAGGTCTTGTCCATGACGCTGGACTTATTTTCCAATCAAAAGTACCGACGGTAGGGACTACCACACAGAAATGAATGGACATATTTTCAGGCACTGGATGGAGAAAGATCTACTTCCAATTCTAAACAGACCATGATGCTTGGTAATGGATAATGCATCCTATCACAACGCAGTATCAGCGGAAGACAAAGTACCAACTGCATCAATTACAAAAGATCAAATTAGGACTTGGCTTGCTAAGGAAAATGTCAGCTTCGATGATACATATTTGAAACCCGAGTTGTTGCACCTGGTGAGGATGACAAATAAGACACAAGTGTTTCATATTGACAAAATCATTGCGGAATACGGCCACACGTCTTTTCGACTACCTCCATATCATGCTCACCTCAATCCGATAGAGCTTGTCTGGGCTAAAGTAAAAGGGCAAGTTGCCGAACAGAACAGGACGTTTAAAATGTGTGATGTTGAAGTTCTGACACGTGAGTCCCTCTCAATGATAGACATGCAGTTCTGGAAGAAGTGTGTTGAACATGTGCTCCGAGAGGAAGACGAGTACTGGCACCGAGATGGATTACAATTTGTCCAGCCAGTAACAATTATCAATCTCATGGAATCGTCAGATTCGGAATGATACAAATCATATTTTTATTACAGACTGAGAAATAGCAACGTATACATTTCCATATCCAAATGCGTCTACCATCATACAATTTGTGGTGAAGTTAAGACACCCTGGGGTCTAATGGTGACCGAAGGGGAGGACTAACTGTTGCATATTGTATCCAAGTTCACGATTGCACATAAAGGGCAATGGACAACTTCTAGGGATTACTGTAAAATCTAAAATTTGAGCCCCGTATTTGCAATTGTCATAAAAGATCAAAGGAATTCGCCGATGTGCAAAATCCGTAGCATCTATGGACTACTGGTTAGCTTTATTTTAGCGTCATGGATATTCTAAGGCTGCATGCAAAAATCACTGAGATCCAACAGGTAGTTTTCGAGAAAATCAATTTCAAACGTGCTCACGAATTAATGGACAGACTATAGTAATGTTAGATAAAGATGGCATCATGTTAAAAAGAACACAATCTTTGAGAACAAGGTTATATTATCTCACAAATTATATTTAACATTTTGAAATATCATTATTAGTTACATACTTGATCTTACCTACACTGAGATCAGTGATCTCTGGAAAAAAATATCGCGATGGCTCTACAAGGGAACGAACCGAGTACCTTTGATACCAAAGGCCAGCTCCTAACATCTAGGACATGGAGAAAACAACGGCGAAGCCGTTACTGCTGCCCTACATTTGCATTCTGGGACTCCGTTTAGTGGGGTCATTGTTGTTTCTGAATCTCAGTCGATGCTTCTGAAGGTCCAAATAGACAGATTGCGTCATGAGTGAATGTCGTCTATTGAAGCTTCTAACCATTATATCTTAAGTGAATCTAATGTACTGAGCACGTGGATGTTTGCGGCAATGAGATAGCAGACGGACGGGCATCAACATCATTGATGGTCGGGGAGTTGAGGACGAATAAGGAGGGGAGCAAGGGGAGGGGTGTTCTTCGTTCTCTTCACGACTGCGTGTTGGATGAAGACACTAAAATAGATGTTGAATCGATCCAGTGATTTAAGAAATTTCTAGTTAACCCTTAGTGCAAGTAGAACTTTATACATGAGAATCAGAGTGATGAGTGTGTTTAAACAGCGAGCCACAAAAACGATCATTATTCATATCCTTCAGCATCTATTGGGGGAGGCTCAGCATCTATAGGTCTGCCCGGAGTGAAATAGTATCGGTTTAGTAACTAATAACCAACACACACTAGAATGGGCATAGGACTAGAATAATCTGCTGAGATTTAAAAATATGTCCAACATTGACAATAAATTAGCAAGATTTTTCTCAGAAGAAAGCAGAACTTATCGTAAATAGGGTTTCAAACCTCGTCTTCGTGACTGAGAGACACTTGTCCTATCCACTGGGACATCCATTGTTTACAAACTTTTGTACATCGAAATCTTGTTGAAGGGGTCACTGTGACTGGGTCTTATGCGGAAATGCAATTATGCTTCTTGCAAAACTAGTAATACGTTTATTGTATGTGTGTGTGTCTGTGTGGTAGTTAGTTAGTTCCTTTCGTGCCAAAGGTGGCACATAGGACAGAGGTTTTAGATCTCCATGTGATGCGGTTCGTTGCTAAAAGTTGGAGATCTTGTATGGTTTTACATCCCAATAGTTTACTTTCTTGTTGGATGGTTCTTCGAAGAGTGGTCTTAGGTCTTCCGCATTTTCTTTTACCAACTGGTGACCACATAAGGACTTGTCGATTTAGTCTCTTTTCGTCCGATCTAAGAACATGACCTAAATATTTCCACCTTCGTTTTCTTATAATATTTGATGCCCGTCTGCCCAGCGTGTTCGTAGCGCGTTGAACTACGGGTGACTATCCCTCTGTATGTGCGGGTTCAATTCCGCGGGATAGCAGAAAAAGCCACAGATTCCCAGATTTACGGTGTTCGTAGCACCGAACCGAAGGGTTACGATGTCTATGGCACCGAGCCGAAGAGCTTCAAGTGCTTCTGGATCGGAAAAAAAATAATATTTGATACGGGTTGTTGGTGTGTTCTATCTCTCACTGTGTTGTTCGAAACGAAATCACTCCATTTTACTTGTAATAATTTTCGTTGACATTTATTCTCAAAGCTGTGTGGTAACACTAGCATTATTTTAGTTATATCCAATTTGCTGCCAGCCACTTTCCCTTTGCATTAGCTTCCGAACAAATAATTAATATGACATTTTTAAATGGTAATTTTCCGTAATGTTATATCTCTGCAAAATTGTTGGTAAAATCGGATGTAAGAAAATACTGTGCACCTAAAGTGTCTAAAACCGAGGGATTGACTTCATTGCACCGGGTGTTACCCCACATGGCTCAGCTTCTATCGATAGGAATGTTAGTAACCTGTCGACTGTGCATCATTACATTATAGTATAATTAAGTTACATCTAACTCTATAATCGTATGTAGTTTACTCGATTACACTATATAATTTTATATTATAAGTTCCCAACTATTCTATACGGGAAGCTGTATACTATGCATATTCGTAGTATTTTTATCTTTGTTTTTCTATCACTTCCATTCCGTAGTTTTTATTTTTATTTTTAAGGACATGTGTGTTCTTCTTTGAATTTACTTCATTGCGTATAATAGCCACAATTAAGACAGCTCTACGGTGGAAAGTGGAAACAAGCTAAAAGTATATTTGATTATATTGTATTTCTCTCGTATCGTTATACGTTACATAGGCACTATACCTCTCTTTCCTGGACATCTCGCTCAATATGCTCTAGATATATATATATATATATATATAGTGATCTGTAAATATTTATTAAGCACTGGATAAGCTTGGGGGAGGGGGTCTCTAGCGTAGAGGCTAGATGCTCGTCTCTCGTGCCAAAGATAACAGAGTGTACAAGGTGACCCTCTGTGTTAGCTCCCTCGTGGAGCCATAGGGCTATTTTTCCAGCGATCTCTGATATCAGTGTATGTGAAATCGAGTTCCTGGTCCTATCGGAGACCGAAGATAAAACGTAAGTCCCTTGTTAGTTTTGAACACGTAAAAGAACCGCTAGCAGTTCAAAATCGCGAAGAGCAGTCCTGGAAAACCACTGCCCCGAGCAAAATTCAGTAGAAAAGATTAAAAATAAATTTCCTACAAACATATCTTCACCATCTTCAAAAATACATCGTGGACCATCGCCGGTGCTACGGAATTCGTGCACTGCAACTGAGATCATCCTTTGTAAAAAAGAGATCGGAGCACACATGGTTACTGACAGAAACGCAATGATAATAGTCCTATCAATCAATCAATCAATCAATCTATACTCTGGATATGTGTGTACATTTGTAAATGTCTGATGTCACTATCTGTAAGCTGGCCATATTTTGTTAAAATATTCTTCTTTTTCTTCTTCTTCTGTTCCACATTTATTTCTTGATAAAAGTATTGGGGAAGGACTGTCTAGTGATCTTGTTTGTGCTTGTTCTAATGCACTTTGTAAGCTGTTATTCATTTTCTTAAGGCTGCTCTTGATGCCATCTTTTGCGTGGTCTTCCTCTTGCTCTGTACACATTATACGTTTTTATCGTGGCTCTCTGTTGTAGTCGATACCAGGACATTCTTGTATTGTTGTGTGTCTTATACTTCAAACATTTCTAATAGAATAAAGGGAGTTTGATTTTGAGTTTGAGGAGAGTGTCGTTTTTTTTCTTGTATAAATTGTTGTCAGTAGTCACATCAACCTCATTATGTAGACAAGTCTCACTGCAAGACTGATTATAAAGCAAGGGAGGTGCAGGAACAATATTAGCCAATTTAAAAATAAGCTATGCCATTTCACAAATAACAAAGACTTCGTTTGCTTTTGATTAAAACATACACTACACTCATTAACACTAACATTAGAGTTAAATTCAGTCCTTTTACTCATAGATATATCTTAAATATGAAATGTTTAAAGCCCAAGTATTGACATCATTGTCCCGGGTGTTACCCCATTTGGCTCCCGGTCCCTCTCTACAGAAATATCACGCAACCTGCCAAGAGCACTGCATAAAGCACGAACTACGTAGCTCTGGCAACAATCCTAGGACCTACTGGAAAAAAATGCACTCTTGAACAGAAAGGCGATGTCAATATTCGAACCCAATGGAACGCAATGAACAGCTTAACACATTACTCACAAAGACGCCAACATTTTTGTAAAAATAAAAAACAAATACACGTATCGACAATATGATGCCCTGTTCGTAGTGATTGATCTGATAGTGTTTGAAATGTTTACATTTGTACACACACGTTACACACACCATACTTGTTGAATGTTTATTTAGTAAATCATTATTTACATTTGTTTCAAATAAATAGAACATTTCATTTAAATTACATATGTCTGTACTCGTCTGTATACAAAGTGCTGATTTCATGCACTTGATATTTTTTTCCCCGTATTTCAAACACAAATCTTGAATATTTGAGCTGTTCATGACAAATGTAGCGTAGGGACAATGTTTATATAGATCAACGATTCTCAAAGTGGGGATATCGTCCCACCATAGAGGTGATGAGACACTAAGTGGGCGAATAGATGAACATCGGTAATATTGAGGGCGATGACGGGTAAAGAGAGATTAAAGATCTAATGATCTAAGATTATTTCTAGAATAATTATATAACATATTTTAATGAGTGAAATTATTTGAAATGAAGAATTCTTATGAAAACCTACACGATGGAAGACTGGCCTGGTGTCAGTCACGTCATTATATACTAGAGATCGGTAAAACATATTTAAAACATAATGAACTACAAACAAGTGTACAACAAGACATTGCTATTTAATCTTTCTTTCTTTTTCTTGTGTCCTCTGCTTTTTTGCCGTTAGTCGTTGCAGGTTAAACTGATGATCAGTTTCCGAGATAGTACACGCTCGGTCGCTTGATATACTGTGGTATTGTGAAGTTTTAAAGATGTCTGTAACTCCACCAACTCCTCTCTTCCAGCTCACTATTTCGTATAATGTAAACAGTAAATTACAGAAATCAGTACAAACAAAGAAATGCAAAGAGTTGTGTGCAGAATATATAACATTCGAATTCATAAAATCACCAATACAATTAGAACTCAGTTATTAATGCTATTTTGTGGATTTCGTTTTGCATGACTTGGTCTGTTTGTTTTTTTACTCCAGGAAACGGAAGGTGGGGAGTTGGGTGTATCAATGGTGCTTACGTAAAGGGGGCTATAGTCTGAAAAGTTAGAGAAACGCTGATACAAATACTAATGGAGTGTTTATATGTGTTTTTATTTAGTTCCAGAAAAAAACGATGTGAAATACAGAGCGGAAGTTTGAAAAAATAAAGTGTACATGAGCTTGCAAAATATTGTAAATGATTAGTTCGTCCGTGTCTTGACAGGGCTCATAAGGGGAGCAAATAATAGTAACACTGCGACCTACAATGCATGTTATAAGAGGCTACTGAGGTAGGGATCTAGGAAGCTACCCTAGAAAATAAAAAACGTCGCAGAAATCGAATGTGATTGCTTACTTGTAGGCGCATAACTGGCACAACGAACAATCGCTCTTAGGCTCATATCACATATAAATCAAAAAGAGTGGTTTAACAAGTGGTTGATATGGAGCGTTCGAAGAAGAAGAAGATAATGTTATAACTTCTTAACTAGATATTCTTAACATGGATTAACACTTCCTAACACATGTCTTGTACTAGATTAAATTGTTATATAGACTGTGATCTACTAATAGATTTATAATGCTACACTTGACACTGAACTAGAAATACTAACCAACCAGCATGATATATACTACACTACGAGTATCAAAATTAGCTTAGAATTAAAATTCATTGTTGTAAACACATCTTCTGTATCTTTTTGTCGTCACACTTTTACCGGTTGTTTGTTGCTTAGTGTCGTTGTTTTCTGTTTCTTTCTTTTATCTTCACACTTTTACCGAGTTGTTTGTTGCTTAGTGTCGTTGTTTTCTGTTTCTTTAGTCGTCACACTTTTACCAGGTTGTTTGTTGCTTAGTGTCGTTGTTTTCTGTTTCTTTCTTTTGTTGTCACACTTTTACCGAGTTGTTTGTTGCTTAGTGTCGTTGTTTTCTGTTTCTTTCTTTATTGTCACACTTTTACCAGGTTGTTTGTTGCTTAGTGTCGTTGTTTTCTGTTTCTTTCTTTTGTTGTCACACTTTTACCAGAGTTGTTTTTGCTTAGTGTCGTTGTTTTCTGTTTCTTTCTTTTGTTTCACACTTTTACCAGGTTGTTTGTTGCTTAGTGTCGTTGTTTTCTGTTTCTTTCTTTTGTTGTCACACTTTTACCAGGTTGTTTCTTGCTTAGTGTCGTTGTTTTCTGTTTCTTTCTTTTGTTGTCACACTTTTACCAGGTTGTTTCTTGCTTAGTGTCGTTGTTTTCTGTTTCTTTAGTCGTCACACTTTTACAGGGTTGTTTTTGTTAGTGTCGTTGTTTTCTGTTTTTTCTTTTGCGCTGATCTAATGGCTTGGATAATAGTTATTTATGCTTTTTGAAACAAAGATTCTGCTATGCTATCTAACCATCATGTTCGTAGTCTTCCTGTCGTCTTCTTTTCTGCCGTTCAGTTGTAGAAGACTATGTATACAGTGGAGCTTGGTTGCATTCTTATTAAGTAGCAATAAACAGTAAACTATATGATCTCCTAGTAAACAAAAAACAGTAGAAGATGAAATAGGATTTCTCTTCTAGAAATCAAACATCTAGAAGTCAGGAACATCACTGGGCACCAAACGGCAAAATAGATGGAGGAATGGTTCTCTGTTTATAAACATTTAGATTGCTGGCATGTTATCGGGTAGGATGTAATATAGTGTGTTCAAGATAAAAGTAGCCCGATTGACAAATCAAAACTTGCCAATTGGGCTACTTTTATCTTGAACACCATGTATTATGTGTTGTTTAACAACTGAACGAAAGTTATCGGATAAGATGTGATATTATGTGTTGTTTAACAACTGAACGAAAGTTATCGGATAAGATGTGATATTATGTGTTGTTTAACAATTGAACATGAGCAAAAGTTAGATAAAGTAAAGGAACCCTTTTATACCACGTGGTATATTGGGCAATATTATGGTAGACCCGTATTTTTCATTGACCGTCGATACACGAAGGGTGATGTAGTCAACATTACGCCGGTCACCTTTACTTCCCAGTGCTTTTACTGGAACCCTAATGAGGCTGGGTTGATCTGAGAGCCGTTACGGTCTGATAAATGTCCACGACCATTGTGAAATTAAACCCGGACCACTAGCCTAAGATGCGAGTTCATTAACAACTACGCTACTGCGGATCTCCGAGTAAAAGTTAGCTACGCAAAAAAACCTTTACTATAATGACCTTTTGACTTGATCTTCTACGTACGAAATGATAATAAAATATTTCGATATTCTGAAATACCATAACATTTTATAGTAAAGTTCATTTTCTCTATTAAAAAAAAAAACAAGACACGCAATTATACTGACTCGATTTTATTCACACAGTTATATTGATTGAAAAATACACAATGACAACTTTTAGTAGATCGCAAGGCGCATACACCCGACATTCACCACGTTTAAAAATCAGTTCACAAAAACAAGTAAAACATCGATATTGCAATGTAAATGTCATGGCATGAATGATTCCAGTTTCAATGCACACCAACAACACAGAGTACTTTCAAAGATATTTGAATAACATTACAAAGATAAATTGACGTGATTATCAATCAATTAAGGGTCATGATGCCGGCGTATGCGATCATGTCTCTCCACAGCTCTCTTTCCTCTCTCTCCCTAGCGCAATTAAGGGGTCTCAATACTCACTAAATGACATATTTTCTTTAAAATATCGATTTTCCAAATATGTTTTATTCTGTTAGTTTTATATCTCTAGAATCAAAATCAGTAAAAAAAATTGAATTATTTTTTTTTTTTTAATTTGAAAATGAGATTTTAAACAGCCCACCCTCTCGGAGATTTAACGTATTTTTAAGAGGTAATGTCTAGAAATACCGTTCTGTTAGTACTTAGTGATGGGGATCTCTATTCTATAAAAGATATATCGAATTATATATCACTGTAAAGTGCCAGTGTGAGAAAATTGTGAGAGTTCATCCAATTCTATGGAAGCTGAAGCTGCCAAGCTTATTTTTGCCAGGTCAGTGAGAAAGAGACAACTTGTTTACTACCAGTTGCTCTGTGATGGAGATTTCAAAGCTTTTGTAGAGACAAATACATCTTTCAACAATGATATTCAAATTGTCAAAGTAGATTTTATCAATCGCATAGCTAAAAACGTTATCTCATTAGTCTACGTCAATACTTGCCTATATTAAAAATATAGTAGTTCTCCCATGCTCCACATCAAAGAGCATGTAATATCTCAGAAGGAAGGAGGCACATATAATACAGGTGGATTTAACATATAACCATACGGGACGGATGTTCTGTCAATCATATAAGCGATTTATGTGGAAATTCTTTGGTAAGTTAAAGATCTTTTCATATTTCACCAAAAATATTTTTAAATTGCAGTTTTCTCACAATTGTGATTTTCACTAATTTAGGAAGTGTTCAGTAGGTTAATCTCAGTAACCATTCAAGATATCAATATGAGATTTGGCATACATATAGATCTATCAATACTGGGGGCAGTCAGATATAGAAATACAAGTTTTGAGAAATATATTTTTAAACACAATATTTTTAGTAACCATAGGTTCCTATTTTTTGGTAAAAATTGTATATGTCTTATTCGTTTCACTTCTATCTGCTTGTTATCTGTCCCAGAACAATTTAAAGTTGCTAGCTGCCTAGAACTATGGCTTATGTAAGTATTTCAATTTTAAAAAATGAATAATATGAATTAGTTGTGAGTATTTACCTACTTTACGGCATTGTTTATAATCCAACATGGCCGCCTTTTCCATGGCAACCCGACAAGTAATTAATTTAAAAGTTATATAATATTTCATACCAGACCGTCCCTAGTACTACCTGATAAACAATATCTCTTTTGACTGAGAAATAAGGAAGTTAGCAACCGTTTGTCCTGTCTCCCCTTAATCACTTCACACGACGATCTTTTGTCGAACCAGGATATCAGACAAACGAACTTTTTTTCCTTATGCCTCCACGATCTCTTCTTCCTGGTATTTTACCGGTTGTCAACACACGTTCCAATCTTCATTTTCCCATTATGTGCTAAACAAACATTGATTGCCTGATTCTTTTGATAGAGTTTCTTTGATTACGTGATAGCAAGTTTGGTGAGTATGGGAGTATTATAAGTAGTGAAAAAAAGGAGACAGAAACGGAAGAAGAGTTCTGACATAGCCGTGCGGTATACTGACACAGCCGTGCGGTATACTGACATAGCCGTGCGGTATACAGACATAGCCGTGCGGTATACTGACATAGCCGTGCGATATACAGACATAGCCGTGCGGTATACTTTCTCAGTATAATTTACGTCTTCGAAATGCCGCACCTTAAATGCATTTCCTTCAAAATAACTCTCTATCACATACAGAACGAAAATGTAGCCCAATTTTACCTAAATAACTCTCTATCACACACTGGCACACGTTCTGCACCTGAGACATACCCAGTCCATCCAAATGCTACTTGTTGTCCCTATTGTCATATTATGAGTCATTTTCAATGATAATAAGTAACTACAATTGCTGTTACAAACAATAATACTTTTACCTGATCTACATTTTAAAACACAAAAACTGAATTAGTATAAATGCAAAAATGTTATACTGATACAGATATATTAAATATATGATTTACTGAATTAAACACAACACAGCCACTTGCCACTTCTCGAGACAAACTAATATTAAAATCAAACATTGCCAATAATTGTAAGCTCAAAACAGAACTATCAAAACATAACACGTGCAATTGTCTTTTGTGATAATTTAATCTCAGCTTTTAGGACTGACATCACGGTATATTACGAACACAAATATTAGCTTCGCGCTTTTAACTTAATAATACTGGATTCTCCGAAAGGAGTTAATTCTTATTTTTCATGTTTGTTGGCCTACACGCTTTGATATAACCAATAAAAAGTTCGTCTTAGGTTGAAAGGGCGTGCCTCGGGTTAAAGAGGCTTTAATCCCCTACTAAACAAAAAAAAAAGCTTCGCGCTTTCAGATCACTCGTCGGGGTCAAAGGAGCACGGAAGCGGCGCGCCAGGATTAGAGAGATGGCTCTAATTCCCTGCCCTCACCTCCACGTGGTGACCCTGGTAACAGACGTCGGTTCCGGTCTGGCCAAAAGGGCAGGTGCTGTGGGAGAGCTACTCTGGGGCAAGTAGAGATGCGAAGGTAGTCATGCTTGATGGGATCCGCCCGCAACACAGTCGAGCGAACTCCCAGAGTGACTATTAATGCTCGCCTCTCCCGGTCAAAGGGAAAAGCTTGAACGACACATGTGGAACCTCGTGGGGCGGAACTCGGAGCCCACGCATTCTCTCTCTTGTTGCATATTTCTTGAGCCGATCAGAATGCCGGGTGATGAGTTGGACCGCGCGTTGGTCCACACGGGACAAAAGTTCGAATCAAAACCATCGAAGGGAGGTTGATCCGCTTGTGGCGAAATTCGGAGCCCAAGCATGCTCTCTCTTGCGTACTCTCTTGAGCCGATGAGTGTGCTGGGTGATGAGTTGAATTGCACGTGGGCAACATGGGGCAAACTCGGTTTTGCCCACTCGAAGTCGGACAGCCCAGTAGGAACTGACGGAAATGGTGAGGTAGGCACCAGGGAAGAGCGAGCGCGCATACGGACGTGCAAGGGTGGCGCCACATGTGGCGAAAAATGTGAGCACGGAAAAATACGATGGTGACAGGGCATCAGGGCAGGGCTAGCACGCACGCTGGCAAAGTCATAGTGGGCCTCATCGAGGGGCAGGCCGGCACGGCAAGAGAGTGTGCGTCCCACCCATACGAGAAGAACAACTGGAAAGCCTAGCAGAGGCAAAAGCAGTGCAAGCGAGACAGCGGCAAGCAGACACCGACAAACGACAGCGGCAAGCGGGCAGCACAAGGCGGCTAGGCAGGGTCGCGTCCCACCCAAATGTACAGAACAACTGGAAAGCCCACCAGAGGCAAAGCCAGTGCGCGTTTCCGCTCGCAGGGAACTACTGCTGCCTTGTATGTGATTGGGGACAATCAAAGCCTAGCGAAGCAAGCCGCAAACAAACCTGAACGGGCGACAAACCAAGATGTTCATTAAAATGACCGGATTTGTTGGGTAGATGGTGCTCAAATGCCCAGGAGGGCAGGCCGTATAAAGGTCGCTGCCCTGAAAGAAAATAGCAACCCCCTGCCTTGTGGGTTTTGGCAGGGGACAGTCAAAGACTAGCGGAAGAAACGAATCCGCACATAATAGCTGGCTGAAATCGAACACCCCACCGAAGGATAAGCAACTGTGCTCAAATAGGTGCTGAAGGTTGGTGCACGTACATTAATTACGTTCTGATGTCTGGCTGTTTATATATCACAAAGAGAATGATAAAAACTAGCCTAGAACGATCGAGGAAGAAGAAGATCACTAGTCATTCAGCGAGCGTTCTCCAACGACGCACCTGCACTAGAAACCGAAATTAGAGGGTACCCAAAGCGCTTAGTCATGGGCGTGCAATAACTCATATACATCAATATCGGAATAGCATAGAAAAAATATAGAAAAGCGTGGCGTTAAGATTTTTAATTATTGAATTGTTCAAATTGTTTTTAGATTTGCTGCTAGGTGCCGTCTCCTTACGGTCCCGCTTGATGCGGCCGCCTCTCTGTATCATAGCATGGCACCGTCCTGAGTTCAGGAAATATGCACTTTCAGGTTTCCTGAAAGTTCGTGAGATGCAGTTCAACCAGAAGTTCGAAATGAATTCGACCAACAATTTGAAATGAAGTGATATACAATTTCACCCATACGCTCGCAACGGATTTGGACCAACTTTCTATTGTACACGAGAATTAATTACAATTTCTGCGTTAAAGCTTTACTGTCCTATTTCCTAGATTTACAAATAAATAAGATATATATCCCCAACATATACATAATTATTAAACACTCACAAGCACTGTCGAACAAGTAACATAAAAATTCGTTATGTTGTTTTTATTATATAGTGAGGTTACACGTTCGGCGGTTTTTAAAAAAAAATTATATAGAAATATACACCCCCAGATTATATATCCTACTACACACTCACAAATACACACTGTCACACAGGTAACATATAGTGAGGCTACATGTTCGTTCGTTTTTCATTATATAGAAATACAGATACACACATCGAATCTCCTGCTACACACTCTTTGTGTAGTCGTCTGTGAACTGTCTCACATTGTTAAATATGGGAAAGTTATCCAGTAAATACTACTGTGAGATCGTTTTTTGTTCTCAACTCTAATCCATTCTTATTCACTCTCAGTTCTGCTATTGTTATTCTAGTCTCAAATAAATTCATAAAACGAAACAATAAAATGTCGTAGAGTCATAGCCTATAATGGGGATCTCTAGAGGGCATCTTTCAGACTGAGCATTAAATCCAACTTGTCATCGCTGTTGTAACTGTGTGAAAGTTGGTTATATAAATTGTTTATCAGAGATATCAATGATTATCCTTGTCAGGTTATCAATACTCGTTCTTGTCAACTGAGTAAAATGTGTTTTGTAAGCACGTGTCGCAGTGTGTTACCGAGGCTCGTAAGGGGAGCAAAGAATAGCAACACTGCAACCTACAATACGATTGGGGTAGGGTTTGGCGTACGGCTGGCTACCCTATCGAGTAGAAAATTGTTGCCACAAAATCCAACCAACCTTTACTAACTGTGCCAAACAAGAGGAAAGGAAACTCTTCTAGAAGAGGTATGACGCGATGCAGAGAAAGCAGCAAGGAATATCAACCGCAGATTATCTTCTTTTCAACTAGGAAAAGCTCCAGAATTGGCGTCTGGAATGTTAGAATATGTATGAAATGGGAAAGACAGCACAGGTTGTAAATGAGATGAAATACTACGGAATAGGCATCTTGGGATTATCTGAAACTAGACCGAATGGTGCAGGCAAACAACGTCTAAACACAGGGGAAACAATGCTGTTCTCAGGCCATATGGAAGAAAATGCCCCCCATAGTGAAGGTGTGGCTTTAATGCTTTCTAATGATGCGGAGAATGCACTATTAAAATGTGAAGCAGTGAGTCCTAGGATAATCACAACAACATTCAGAACCACCTTGAAGAAAGTATTCTTGAATGTGACCATGTTTAACTCCATAAATCTCAAAGGAATAGAAGAAAGGAAAAAGAGAAAAGCATATTTAAATAGTAGCAAAATTAGAACTATCAAAACCAGAACCCAAGAAAAATACACAGAAGCAAATAAAATAGTGAAAAAACAAATAAGGTCAGGTAGAATACAATACTTAGAAGATCTAGCAAGAGAAGCGGAGGTAACTGCAGCGAAAGGAAACCTCAGTGATCTTTACAACGCCACTAGAAAGCTAAAAGGAAAATACAATCAACCAAATGGGTTGATCAAAAATAATAATGGGGAAATTATTACTAGTGTTAGAGATCAAATGGAAAGATGGATGAAATACTTCAAGGAAATCATGAACAGACCAGCACCTACAAACTCCCAGATATCCAACCGGCAGAGATTGACTTGGACATCAACTGTGAAAAACCATCCAAATAGGAGATTAGTAAAGGCTTCAAACTTTTGAAAGATGGGAAAGCAGATGGTCCAGATGGTATTTAGCAGAAGCGGATAAAGCCAAGATAAACACATCTACAAAGATACTGCACAAATTATCTAATCTGGGAGAGCGAAGAAATACAAGCAGATTACGAGAAGGATAATTAGTGAAATTACCAGAAAAATGGGACATTCAAAAGTGCGAAAACTATAGAGGAATAATTTTGTCAGTACCTGGGAAAATACGAAGTAGAGTCATCCTGGAGAGACTGAGAGATGGCATCGATATAAAACTAAGAGATGAACAGGCAGGCGTCCGACCAAATAGATCCTGTGCTGACCAGATAGTCCCATTACGCATAATAATAGAGCACAGTCTTCTTCTTCTTCACCCTTCGCCCCTAGGGAAGCATAGGTCGGCAACCAAGGCCTTCCAAGCCCGCCTATCCAAGGCCATCCTTTCCAGATCTCGCCACTCTCTACCCGTCCTCTTGCATTCCATCTCTAACTCCCGTCTCCAGGTGTTTCTGGGTCTTCCTTACTTCTATTGCCCTGGGGTTCCATCGGAGAGCCTGTCTCACGATGCTGTCAGGGGTTTCCTCAGTGTGTGTCCTATCCATCTCCACCTTCTGCTCATTATCTCTTGTTCCACCTGCCATTGTCCTGTCCTATCCCACAGTTCTCTGTTTGTGGTCCTATCGTACCATCTCAGATGTAGTATCTTGCGTAGGCATCTATTGATGAATGTCTGCAACTTTTTGGTGTTCCCTTTAGTTGTTCTCCATGTCTCTGCTCCATACAAAAGGACAGACTTGACATTTGAGTTAAATATCATTATCTTAGTTTTATTCCTAATCATTCTTGAACTCCATATGTTCTTCAGAATGGCAAATGCTGATCTTGCCTTTTGTATTCTAACCTTAACATCTTCATCTGTGCCACCTTGAATGTTGACGACACTTCCCAGATATGTAAATGTGTCCACCTCTTTTAGTGGTGATCCTCTCAATAAGATTGGGTCTCTGGAACCAGCATTTAATCTCATGATCTTTGTTTACTCCCCATGAATAGTCAGGCCTAGTTGCTGTGAGACTGTTTCTAGTTTTGTTATTTTCTCTTGCATCTGCTGATGGTTGTGAGAGAGGAGTGCTAGATCATCTGCAAAATTCAGATCCTCCAATTGACTCATCATGGTCCATTGTATTCCATTTCTTCCCCTGACAGTTGTTGATCTCATTATCCAGTCAATAGCCAGCAGGAAAAGGAAGGACGATAAAAGGCAGCCCTGTCGCACACCAGTCTTTATTTCGAAGGCCTCTGTCAGTTTTCCTTCATGCAGTACTCTAGCCGTAGTCTCCTCATACATTTTCTTTATTAAATTGGTTAGCTTCTAGGGGACGCCATAGTGTCGTAGAAGTTTCCAGAGTGTTTCCCTGTCTAGGTTATCGAATGCCTTTTCATAGTCCACAAAGTTTATGTAGAGGGATGAGTTCCACTCGATGCTTTGCTCCACTATGATACGCAGCGTCGATATTTGATCTGTGCAGGATCTGTTTTGCCTAAATCCTGCTTGTTCGTCCCTTAGTACTGCATCTGTAGTTTCCTTGAGTCTCTCTAGAATGATTCGACTTAGTATTTTGCCTGGTACAGACAGGAGCATTATTCCTCTATAGTTCGAGCATTCTTGGAGATCACCCTTTTAGGTAGTTTGACTATATAGCCCTCTCTCCAGTCTTTTGGTATTTCTTCCTTCTCCCAAATTTTTCCCAACAAGCCATGTAGCATGTCTGTTGAGATGTCAGCATTTGCTTTTATGGCCTCTGCAGGTATACCATCTGGGCCTGTAGCTTTACCATTTCGTAGTTGGAGAATGGCCTTCTTTATTTCCGCTTTGCTTGGTTTGCTACAGTCGATTGTTAGATCTTTTGCAGCTGGATCTATGTCCGGTTGGCCTAGGAGAACTGGCCTATTTAAAAGGTCTTTGAAATGTTCTGCCCACCTCTGCATCTGTTCTTGAGCATTGCCGAGTAATCTTCCAGCCTTGTCCTTAATTGGTTTATTTATTTGTTGGTATTTCCCTGTCAGTTTCCTTGTGTTATCGTATAAATCTTTCAGGTTACCCTTTGCTGCTGCCTCTTCTGCTTCTCTTGCCAGGTCATCTATATACTTTCTTTTATCTGCTTTTAAACTTCTCTTCACCTCCCTGTTGGCTTTTGTGTATTTTTCTTGTGCTGCGGCCTTTGCTGATCTTGTTCTGCTATTACAGAGGTCAGCCTTTCTGCCTCTTCTCTCTGTTATCTTATCTAACGTTGATTCTGATAGCCATTCCTTGTGGTGGTGTGTCTTTTTCCAAGGGTAGTTTCACATGTACTAGTCCAGGATTCTTTAACTTTATGCCAGTGGTCTTCAATACTTCCTTCATAACTTCTAGGGCCTCAAATTTGTTGGAAATCGTGACACTAAATATATCCTTTCCCTTCTGCTCCTTCAGATGTCCCACATTGTATCTCATCCTGTTACCATGCGTGGTCGTCATGAATCTCTTGAGTTTCATTCGCACCTTTGCTATAACAAGGTGGTGATCAGAGGCCCCATCTGCTCCTCTATATACTTTTACGTCGTACAGTGACCTTCTGAACTTCCCTGTTATGCAGATGTGGTCGATTTGGTTTTCTGTCCTGTGGTCTGGTGATATCCATGTAGCTGTGTGGATTCTTTTGTGTTGAAAAAGGCTACCTCCTATAACCAACTGGTTTGCTGCGCAAAGATCCACAAACATCTCTCCATTTTCATTTATTTCCCTTAGTCCGTGTTTGCCCATGGTTTCCTCGAAGCCCCAGTTGTCTCTGCCTATCTTTGCATTAAAGTCTCCTAGCAAAATAGTAAGATCCTTACTTTTAAATTTGCCTAATACACCCTGTAACTTATTGTAAAACTCTTCTTTTATTTGTTCTTTGCTGTCATTTGTTGGGGCGTAGCATTGGACTATGTTCAGTTTAATTTTTGCATTGAAGGTTTTGAAAGTTGCCAGGATCATTCTTGGTCCTAACGGCTCCCATTCAATTAATGCCTTTTGTGCTTGTTTGTCCAACATCAATGCTACTCCCCCATGTGTGGTGCGTCTTCCTCCTCTCTTCCGGAGTACAGTAATGATTCCCTCGTTGTAAGTCTAGTGTGTCCTGCCTTTGTCCATCTGGTTTCGCCCAGTCCCAGGATGGCCAGTCCATATGTCCTCATTTCCCGTGCCACCTGTGCTGTCTTCCCAGTTTCGAACATCGTGCGGACATTCCAGGTGCCAATCCTGGAGATCTTCCGGGTTGAAAGAAGGTGAGTCGGCAGCTCGATTTTCTTTCGAATTTCACCGGGTCGCTTCATGAGTCCCTCTACTTGGGGTCCCTCTTCTTCCTCGGGTGGCGAGCTTTGAATTTTCTTGGTTGTGGTTTCTGTAGCTATCTGGTGTTTTTACGGTGTGGGGTAGCCAGACCCACGACCAACCTCCTCAGTCGCCTCTTACGACATGCATGGCAGGTGACAGTGGTTATATTCTTTACATCCTCAATTTGGGCCCCGGTAACCACTCGGGCGAATAGAGCACAGTATTGAATGGAAATTCCCACTTTATATCGGATTTGTGGATTATGAGAAGGCTTTTGACAGTATTGATAGGAAAACCCTTTGGAAATTGATGAGGCATTATGGAATCCCACAGAAAATTATTAACCTAATAAAAGCTACATATACAGACATAAAATGTAGAGTTCTTCATGAAGGTAAACTTACAGACACTTTTGGAATAGAAACAGGAGTGCGACAGGGATGTCTTCTATCACCTTTGTTGTTCTTACTGACAATAGACTGGATTATAAAGACAGCAGTAACTAACACCCGAAATGAAATCCAATGGACTCTGACAGAGCAACTAGAAGATCTGGACTTCGCTGAAGATATAGCCCTTCTGTACCATACTTGCAATCAGATGCATGACAAGGTAAACACACTGGATCAAAGGTCCCAGCAACTAGGGCTAAACATTCATAAGGGAAGACACAAATAATGATAATTAGACATGCAAATGACAATCCTATCTCCATTGGCGATATCCCACATCAAGAGGTAGAATCATATACGTACTTGGGCAGTAATGTAGACAAAGAGGGTGGAACAGATAGATATGTCAAAACAGGAAAACAGAAGGCAAGAGGAGCTTTCATAGCACTAAAAACATATGGAAGTCTAAAGAAAACAAATCTAGAACACAAAGTAGAATATTTAACTCTAATGTAAAAGCGGTTCTACTGTATGGGTTAGAAACATTAAGAACGACTAAAATAATAACGCATAAATTGTAAAAATTCATTAAATGGTTTCTGCGCAGAATAGAGGCACCGAGATTATATAATACGGTCACACATGAGATACTTATGGAGAGAAAAAGACAGATTCCAGTGCAGAAGAGCATTAAAAAACCGCTGGCGCTGGATAGGACAAACTTTGCGAACATCTGAGAAGAATATATACCAAAAAGGATCGTTTTCTGGAATACACAGGGCAGTGAAAAAGGGAGGCCGAGAAATACGCGGAGAAGGCATTTGGAGACAGAGATCAAAATTATAAAGAAGAGCTGGAGGAGCTTTAGAGAAAGCTAGAGATAGGAAGACTTGGCGTGAAGTGGTTTGAGGGCCTATGCCCCAATCCTGGTTAAAAAGGCAGAGGGAGAGAGAGAGAGAGAAGCATGTGTCCTCATACTGAGAGACATGTGTCTTGTGAACAAACGACTTCATACTGATAGACATGTGTCTTGTGAACAAACGACTTCATACTGATAGACATGTGTCTTGGGAACAAACGACTTCATACTGATAGACATGTGTCTTGTGAACAAACGACCCCATACTGATAGACATGTGTCTTGGGAACAAACGACTTCTTACTGATAGACATGTGTCTTGTGAACAAACGACTTCATACTTATAGACATGTGTCTTGTGAACAAACGACTTCATACTGATAGACATGTGTCTTGTGAACAAACGACTTCATACTTATAGACATGTGTCTTGTGAACAAACGACTTCATACTGATAGACATGTGTCTTGTGAACAAACGACCCCATACTGATAGACATGTGTCTTGGGAACAAACGACTTCTTACTGATAAACATGTGTCTTGTGAACAAACGACTTCATACTGATATATATGTGTCTTGTGAACAAACGACTCAATACAGATAGACATGTGTCGTCTTGTGAACAAACGACTTCATACTGATAGACATGTGTCTTGTGAACAAACGACTTCATACTGATAGACATGTGTCTTGTGAACAAACGACTTCATACTGATAGACATGTGTCTTGTGAACAAACGACTTCCTACTGATAGACATGTGTCTTGTGAACAAATGACTTCATACTGGTAGTTCTGTACGAACATTTTACTTGGTTTTCAAGATATAAATAAATGTGCATATAGTGCAATAATTTTAAATAGAGATAATGTAGAAAGATAATTGAGCTCATTTCCAGATGCCGTGAAAACGTAGCGGCTAAAGCACCTGCTTCGTAGGCGAGGGGCCCATGATTAAATTGCATAGTCAGCGTGGAATTATTGCTTCCGACCATAGCAGTGGTCAGGTCAAACCAGCCTCAAATGGGTACTTGAGAAAGACTGGGAAGTAAATGCAGCTGACGGAATGGTGACCACATCACTCATCTCGTGTCGATGGTCAAAGAACAAAATGGGGTCTAACACCGTATACACCTTAAGTTCTGAAAATTTATTGTTCTTCTTTGAACGCTCCATATCGACCACATGTTAACCACTCTTTGTGATGTGCATGTGATCCGAGCCTAAGAGCGAGTGAAGGTTGTGCTAATATGCGCCTAGAAGTAGACGCATACGATTTCTGGGTAGATTTTTATTTATTAGGGCGTCTGTGTGGTGCCGGGCCCGCAATGGAAGCACAGAATAGTACCCCTGTAACATACAAGGCATGTCGTAAGAGGCGACTGATGTAGGACCTAGGAAGCTACCTTAGTAAATAAAAGTATCGCAGAAATCGGATGTGCTGACCTACTTGTAGTCGCATAACTGGCACAACGTACAATCTCGTTTATGCTTAGATCACATACAAATCACACAGAGGGGTTAACACGTTGTCGATATGGAGCGTTGGAAGAAGAAGAAGTCTTAGTGTGTAGGTAGATTCCACTTGTAAAATCTAATTGTAAACATTTCACATGCAGACATTTTATGTACATGTGATGTAAACGAAAGACATTCTAAAACAGATCAGGTCATGAGAAATATATATATATACGAGTAGAACACAAACGAAAGACATTCTAAAACAGATCAGGTCATGAGAAATATATATATACAGGTAGAACACAATTTAAATGGAATTTAATGTTAAGGAAAGTGTTCTCATTTCGGCAGATCAAAATATGGCAACTTTTCAAAAGTGTTCTCATCTTGGGAAATCACAATATGACAAAACGTTTCTTTCTATTCTATTTTTCTCATCTGACTTCATCTGTAAACATGTGTCTTAGATATATAATATTGTTTTCTTGCTTTAGTAGTACTTTGTGTAGTTTTATTTTTCTCATCTGACTTCATCTGTAAACATGTGTCTTAGATATACAATATTATTTTCTTGCTTTAGTAGTACTTTGTGTAGTTTTATTTTTCTCATCTGACTTCATCTGTAAACATGTGTCTTAGATATACAAAATTATTTTCTTGCTTTAGTAGTACTTTGTGTAGTTTTATTTTTCTCATCTGACTTCATCTGTAAACATGTGTCCTAGATATATAATATTATTTTCTTGCTTTAGTAGTACTTTGTGTAGTTTTATTTTTCTCATCTGACTTCATCTGTAAACATGTGTCCTAGATATATAATATTATTTTCTTGCTTTAGTAGTACTTTGTGTAGTTTTATTTTTCTCATCTGACTTCATCTGTAAACATGTGTCCTAGATATATAATATTATTTTCTTGCTTTAGTAGTACTTTGTGTAGTTTTATTTTTCTCATCTGACTTCATCTGTAAACATGTGTCTTAGATATACAATATTGTTTTCTTGCTTTAGTAGTACTTTGTGTAGTTTTATTTTTCTCATCTGACTTCATCTGTAAACATGTGTCCTAGATATACAATATTATTTTCTTGCTTTAGTAGTACTTTGTGTAGTTTTATTTTTCTCATCTGACTTCATCTGTAAACATGTGTCTTAGATATAGAATATTGTTTTCTTGCTTTAGTAGTACTTTGTGTAGTTTTATTTTTCTCATCTGACTTCATCTGTAAACATGTGTCTTAGATATACAATATTATTTTCTTGCTTTAGTAGTACTTTGTGTAGTTTTATTTTTCTCTTCTGACTTCATCTGTAAACATGTGTCTTAGATATACAATATTATTTTCTTGCTTTAGTAGTACTTTGTGTAGTTTTATTTTTCTCATCTGACTTCATCTGTAAACATGTGTCTTAGATATACAATATTATTTTCTTGCTTTAGTAGTACTTTGTGTAGTTTTATTTTTCTCATCTGACTTCATCTGTAAACATGTGTCCTAGATATACAATATTGTTTTCTTGCTTTAGTAGTACTTTGTGTAGTTTTATTTTTCTCATCTGACTTCATCTGTAAACATGTGTCTTAGATATACAATATTATTTTCTTGCTTTAGTAGTACTTTGTGTAGTTTTATTTTTCTCTTCTGACTTCATCTGTAAACATGTGTCTTAGATATACAATATTATTTTCTTGCTTTAGTAGTACTTTGTGTAGTTTTATTTTTCTCATCTGACTTCATCTGTAAACATGTGTCTTAGATATACAATATTATTTTCTTGCTTTAGTAGTACTTTGTGTAGTTTTATTTTTCTCATCTGACTTCATCTGTAAACATGTGTCCTAGATATATAATATTATTTTCTTGCTTTAGTAGTACTTTGTGTAGTTTTATTTTTCTCATCTGACTTCATCTGTAAACATGTGTCTTAGATATACAATATTGTTTTCTTGCTTTAGTAGTACTTTGTGTAGTTTTATTTTTCTCATCTGACTTCATCTGTAAACATGTGTCCTAGATATACAATATTATTTTCTTGCATTAGTAGTACTTTGTGTAGTTTTATTTTTCTCATCTGACTTCATCTGTAAACATGTGTCTTAGATATATAATATTGTTTTCTTGCTTTAGTAGTACTTTGTGTAGTTTTATTTTTCTCATCTGACTTCATCTGTAAACATGTGTCCTAGATATACAATATTGTTTTCTTGCTTTAGTAGTACTTTGTGTAGTTTTATTTTTCTCATCTGACTTCATCTGTAAACATGTGTCTTAGATATATAATATTGTTTTCTTGCTTTAGTAGTACTTTGTGTAGTTTTATTTTTCTCATCTGACTTCATCTGTAAACATGTGTCTTAGATATACAATATTATTTTCTTGCTTTAGTAGTACTTTGTGTAGTTTTATTTTTCTCTTCTGACTTCATCTGTAAACATGTGTCTTAGATATACAATATTATTTTCTTGCTTTAGTAGTACTTTGTGTAGTTTTATTTTTCTCATCTGACTTCATCTGTAAACATGTGTCTTAGATATACAATATTATTTTCTTGCTTTAGTAGTACTTTGTGTAGTTTTATTTTTCTCATCTGACTTCATCTGTAAACATGTGTCCTAGATATACAATATTGTTTTCTTGCTTTAGTAGTACTTTGTGTAGTTTTATTTTTCTCATCTGACTTCATCTGTAAACATGTGTCTTAGATATACAATATTATTTTCTTGCTTTAGTAGTACTTTGTGTAGTTTTATTTTTCTCTTCTGACTTCATCTGTAAACATGTGTCTTAGATATACAATATTATTTTCTTGCTTTAGTAGTACTTTGTGTAGTTTTATTTTTCTCATCTGACTTCATCTGTAAACATGTGTCTTAGATATACAATATTATTTTCTTGCTTTAGTAGTACTTTGTGTAGTTTTATTTTTCTCATCTGACTTCATCTGTAAACATGTGTCCTAGATATATAATATTATTTTCTTGCTTTAGTAGTACTTTGTGTAGTTTTATTTTTCTCATCTGACTTCATCTGTAAACATGTGTCTTAGATATACAATATTGTTTTCTTGCTTTAGTAGTACTTTGTGTAGTTTTATTTTTCTCATCTGACTTCATCTGTAAACATGTGTCCTAGATATACAATATTATTTTCTTGCTTTAGTAGTACTTTGTGTAGTTTTATTTTTCTCATCTGACTTCATCTGTAAACATGTGTCTTAGATATATAATATTGTTTTCTTGCTTTAGTAGTACTTTGTGTAGTTTTATTTTTCTCATCTGACTTCATCTGTAAACATGTGTCCTAGATATACAATATTGTTTTCTTGCTTTAGTAGTACTTTGTGTAGTTTTATTTTTCTCATCTGACTTCATCTGTAAACATGTGTCTTAGATATATAATATTGTTTTCTTGCTTTAGTAGTACTTTGTGTAGTTTTATTTTTCTCATCTGACTTCATCTGTAAACATGTGTCCTAGATATATAATATTATTTTCTTGCTTTAGTAGTACTTTGTGTAGTTTTATTTTTCTCATCTGACTTCATCTGTAAACATGTGTCCTAGATATACAATATTATTTTCTTGCTTTAGTAGTACTTTGTGTAGTTTTATTTTTCTCATCTGACTTCATCTGTAAACATGTGTCTTAGATATACAATATTATTTTCTTGCTTTAGTAGTACTTTGTGTAGTTTTATTTTTCTCTTCTGACTTCATCTGTAAACATGTGTCTTAGATATACAATATTATTTTCTTGCTTTAGTAGTACTTTGTGTAGTTTTATTTTTCTCATCTGACTTCATCTGTAAACATGTGTCCTAGATATATAATATTATTTTCTTGCTTTAGTAGTACTTTGTGTAGTTTTATTTTTCTCATCTGACTTCATCTGTAAACATGTGTCCTAGATATATAATATTATTTTCTTGCTTTAGTAGTACTTTGTGTAGTTTTATTTTTCTCATCTGACTTCATCTGTAAACATGTGTCCTAGATATATAATATTATTTTCTTGCTTTAGTAGTACTTTGTGTAGTTTTATTTTTCTCATCTGACTTCATCTGTAAACATGTGTCTTAGATATACAATATTGTTTTCTTGCTTTAGTAGTACTTTGTGTAGTTTTATTTTTCTCATCTGACTTCATCTGTAAACATGTGTCCTAGATATACAATATTATTTTCTTGCTTTAGTAGTACTTTGTGTAGTTTTATTTTTCTCATCTGACTTCATCTGTAAACATGTGTCTTAGATATATAATATTGTTTTCTTGTTTTAGTAGTACTTTGTGTAGTTTTATTTTTCTCATCTGACTTCATCTGTAAACATGTGTCTTAGATATACAATATTGTTTTCTTGCTTTAGTAGTACTTTGTGTAGTTTTATTTTTCTCTTTGACTTCATCTGTAAACATGTGTCCTAGATATATAATATTATTTTCTTGCTTTAGTAGTACTTTGTGTAGTTTTATTTTTCTCTTTGACTTCTCCACCTTCTTTCCTGATAAACATGGTATTCTTTTTCTGGATGTTAATGTCTAACCCATATTCTTTGTTTATTTTGTTTAGTTTGTGTATCATTGTTAATTTCTAACCCATATTCTTTGTTTATTTTGTTTAGTTTGTGTATCATTGTTAATTTCTAACCCATATTCTTTGTTTATTTTGTTTAGTTTGTGTATCATTGTTAATGTCTAACCCATATTCTTCATTCGTTTTGTTTAGTTTGTGTATCATTGTTATTTTCTAACCCATATTCTTCATTCGTTTTGTTTAGTTTGTGCATCATTGTTAATTTCTAACCCATATTCTTCATTTATTTTGTTTAGTTTGTGTATCATTGTTAATTTCTAACCCATATTCTTCATTCGTTTTGTTTAGTTTGTGTATCATTGTTAATGTCTAACCCATATTCTTCATTCGTTTTGTTTAGTTTGTGCATCATTGTTAATTTCTAACCCATATTCTTCATTCGTTTTGTTTAGTTTGTGCATCATTGTTAATTTCTAACCCATATTCTTCATTTGTTTTGTTTAGTTTGTGTATCATTGTTAATTCCTAACCCATATTCTTCATTTGTTTTGTTTAGTTTGTGTATCATTGTTAATTTCTAACCCATATTCTTCATTCGTTTTGTTTAGTTTGTGCATCATTGTTAATGTCTAACCCATATTCTTCATTTATTTTGTTTAGTTTGTGCATCATTGTTAATTTCTAACCCATATTCTTCATTCGTTTTGTTTAGTTTGTGTATCATTGTTAATTTCTAACCCATATTCTTCATTCGTTTTGTTTAGTTTGTGCATCATTGTTAATTTCTAACCCATATTCTTCATTTGTTTTGTTTAGTTTGTGCATCATTGTTAATTTCTAACCCATATTCTTCATTTGTTTTGTTTAGTTTGTGTATCATTGTTAATTCCTAACCCATATTCTTCATTTGTTTTGTTTAGTTTGTGTATCATTGTTAATTTCTAACCCATATTCTTCATTCGTTTTGTTTAGTTTGTGTATCATTGTTAATGTCTAACCCATATTCTTCATTTATTTTGTTTAGTTTGTGTACCATTAATTTTTGTTAATGTCTAACTTATATTCTTAATTTGTTTTGTTTAGTTTGTGTACCATTAATTTTTGTTAATGTCTAACTCATATTCTTAATTTGTTTTGTTGTTTAGTTTGTGTACCATTAGTTGTTGGTTATTTGCGACTACTACTAATACCGTGTCATATGTATTTCTTAGATTATTTATTATTTTTTCATGGCAATCGTTCAAGTTGTCTGAAAATGTTCTCTGTGTAGATGTCGATTTTCTCGATGTAGATTTTCTCCGTGTAGATATAAGCGATTATATCCACTTTAAGTCGATGCACGAAAATTTAAACTGAAGAGGGAGTCTTGCTGATAATAAAACAACCCATGTTGATCATACATACATTAAAAATTAGAATTAACTTCTTACGAATAAGTCATAACAATTAGAATTTAATGCATATTTATTTGTGATATACTTGAACACAGCTGTGTAACTTTGATAGAGTTAATAATGAGCTTGATGCATTATTGTTGATCATTTGTTGTGATATCTAAGGTATTCATTATTACTTTAGATCAACTTTCTGACTTTATCACAACTAGTAATGAACTGTACACTACATTAATGATGATAGTACATTGTCAAATATCTTTATTTCCAGATTTCAGATGCTCCGGTCTGTACAGATGACATTCGTTCTCCTGTTCTTATTATGCATTATGATTTTTGTTTGTTTGTTTGAGAGCAGTCATCCCCCTGTCCTGATCGCCGTTCAGACTGATCCAACTATCCAAGAAATGTTACAGACTATTCAGAAGCAAAATGAAAGGATTGAGTACATGTCTAAGCATCCGAAAGTTGTCTTTCGTTGTCTGGACGATGAGTCAAAAATTAAATATCCAAGGTAGGTCAATGTTGATGCAATTATTGTTACATACCATCTCATTAATGTGCTTGATTATTATAAGAATACGAGTTATTGCTTTTTAACGACAATAGGTCGTAGATGAACTGATATTTATTTCTGTAAGTAGTATATACCTAGCAGAACCGATCCGACCTCACTCTGAGTTGACCTATTTGTGCCTAGCTTGAATGATTGATTGATATGTTCATTATTATTTAAATTCGGTGAATAATAATGTGTACTCCGATCTACAAATTCTTTTTCTACATAGGAAGAACTCATCGACCATGCAAACCTCTTTAGGACCGGCGAGGCTCCTCCCAATATAACTTTGATGATGATGACAATATTTGCAGAAATTGTATTTTTGATCTTATTAATGAGTTTTGATCTTATTAATGAGATTTGTTCTTATTAATGAGTTTTGATCTTATTAATGAGTTTTGATCTTATTAATGAGTTTTGATCTTATTAATGAGTTTTGTTCGGGAAGCCTGCATTTGCAGCCTACATTTATCCATTTTCATCTGCCAAGATTTCTTTCCTGCTCTCAATTTGAACACGGCACCTACGTTTTATAATTCGTCTCCGATAATGCTAGGAACATAATATGGGATCGAGAGAGAGAGAGGGAGAGAGAGAAACATAATATGGGATCGAGAGAGAGAGAGAGAGAGAGGGAGAGAGAAATATAATGTGGGATCGAGAGAGAGAGAGAGAGAGAGAGGGAGAGAGAAACATAATGTGGGATCGAGAGAGAGAGAGAGAGAGGGAGAGAGAAACATAATATGGGATCGAGAGAGAGAGAGAGAGAGGGAGAGAGAAACATAATGTGGGATCCAGAGAGAGAAAGGGAGAGATAAACATAATGTGGGATCGAGAGAGAGAGGGAGGGAGAGAGAAACATAATATGGGATAGAGAAAGAGTGAGAAACATAATATGGGATCGAGAGAGAGAGAGAGAGGGAGAGAGAAACATAATATGGGATCGAGAGAGAGGGAGAGAGAGAAACATAATATGGGATCGAGAGAGAGAGAGGAGGGGGAGAGAAACATAATATGGGATAGAGAAAGAGTGAGAAACATAATATGGGATCGAGAGAGAGAGAGAGAGAAACATAATATGGGATCGAGAGAGAGAGAGAGAGAGAGAAACATAATATGGGATCGAGATAGAGGGAGAGAGAGAAAGATAATATGGGATCGAGAGAGAGAGAGAGGGAGAGAGAGAAACATAATATGGGATAGAGAGAGAGGGAGAGAGAAACATAATATGGGATCGAGAGAGAGAGGGAGAGAGAAACATAATATGGGATCGAGCGAGAGAGAGAGAGAGAAACATAATATGGGATCGAGAGAGAGAGAGAGAGAGAGAGGGAGAGAGAGAGGAAGAGAGAAACATAATATGGGATCGAGAGAGAGAGAGAGAGGGAGAGAGAAACATAATATGGGATCGAGAGAGAGAGAGAGAGAGAGAGAGAAAAATAATATGGGATCGAGAGAGAGAAAGAGAGAGAGAGAGAGAGAGAGAGAGGGAGAGAAAACATAATATGGGATCGAGAGAAAGAGAGAGAGAGAGAGAGGGAGAGAGAAACATAATATGGGATCGAGAGAGAGGGAGAGAGAAACATAATATGGGATCGGAGAGAGAAAGAGAGAGAGAGGGGAAAGAGAAACATAATATGGGATCGAGAGAGAGAGAGAGAGAGAGAAACATAATATTGGATAGAGAGAGGGAGAGAGAAACATAATATGGGATCGAGAGAGAGAGAAAGAGGGAGAGAGAAACCTAATATGGGATCGAGAGAGAGAGAGAGAGAGGGAGAGAGAAACATAATATGGGATCGAGATAGAGGGAGAGAGAGAAGATAATATGGATAGAGAGAGAGAGAGAGAGGGAGAGAGAAAGATAATATGGGATCGAGAGAGAGAGGGAGAGAGAAACATAATATGGGATCGAGAGAGAGAGAGAGGGAGAGAGAAACATAATATAGGATCGAGAGAGAGAGAGAAACATAATCTCTTCTACGCTGAGATCAAGTTAAAAACATATCACTATCGCCTTGACACGGAGAGTGAACCGAGTACAGTTGGAGCCCGTTGCGCTGCAGTGAATTCCATCATATTACAATATACCTGTCAATGATGAGGACAGATTGACAAAAAAAAAAAAAGGGGAAGAAGTCCTCAGATCGTGATATCAGAATCAACTTTGAAGAGACACATATATTTGTCACAATAAAACACTTGATGAAATGGGAAGAAGAACATCACGAGACCAGACCAACGATTCACATTAGGAATTCAATAGAAGAGAAGATATTGTCTTATTCAGATTTCATAAGGTAACACTTTCTTTCTCTTTTCTTTACCCCTATTTCGCCTCACGTCGTCAGGTTTAGAAGATAATTATAGAACGGGTTTTTGTTTGCGCTTCACAAATAGTGCTGTTCACGGCCTCTGTTATTTCTGATGTCCACCTTTTGCGTGGACGGGCTTTTTGCTTTGTCGGAGTAGCTTTGCTCTTTGATGCTCACTGACTGTACATAGGTAGCAACAGATCGAAATAGCATATTTTTTAGTGAATGTGGCACTGATAGTAATGATTTCTGATTATCTTTTACAAAATTGTTTAAAATAAAAGAAACAGAGAAGACTAATATATCCGTCACTAGTGTTGTTACATAATATCATTTCGATTTAGCATTTTGTGCTGATTTAAAAATGAATTTGTCTATATACAACAGTACCGGAATGCGAGGTCACGTGGTGTAGTTCTGATCTGATTTCCCATCATTCTTACTTGAGTCCGAAGGCCCATAAGTTTGTAAGTAGTCAACCCAGTAATCGCTGGCTGAAACCGGACACGCCGCCGAATGATAAGCACCAGAGCTCCAAATGGCGCTGAATGATGTGACGTAAAAATACGTTCGTGGCAAAGGCTGTTTATATATCACAATAAGAATAAGCAAAATGGCCACACACAAAAACGATCGATCGAGAGAGAGAGAGAGAGAAAGAGAGAGACAGAAGGAGAGAGAGAGAGAATTACGATTTTACAAAATAGACATCACACACCTAAATATCGTTACGATTTTACAATAAGACCGTAATTTTCGTACATTTTGGTGCATTTTTATATAGGTTTAAATATATTGTTGAAACTTGATTCACATAAATGGTACAGTTGAAACCTTAGGCGTACACCTAGTGGTTGACACACATAGGCTATCGTTTTTCATGCTATTCAACTACACTTGGTGCTCACTATGTTCTACATGATCACTATTTTTATCTGTGTAGATACGCCAGTGATGATCTGACAGAGATAATTATGGACACCAACGACGAATGTGGAAACTCTTCCATCACCGACGCTGTTGTCGTCGTTCACACCTCAGCCGATCACTTTGAAAGGAGAGCACGATTTCGAAAAACGTATTCTAACTACAGTAATACTAAACCTTACAGACTCAAGGTAGATTTCATGGTCATTTGATTATTTGTTGATGACAGAAACGAAGAGAACATTTATGCTGCATAATGCATTTTATGGGGATGTTAATATTCTTGATGTATCCATACCCTTCCCACTACATCCCTCCCAGATTTCCCGTTCCTGCTATATATATTCTTCTTTTGCTTTGCGTTCGTTCTTTACGACCAATTTTAATCACTCTTTGTGATATGTTTGATCTTTGCCAAGAACGTGTATACGTTGCACATTGGTTTGGTAGGCCCCTAAACGCATAGACTTCTACACGTTTAGGACACAAACATTCGATTTCGTCCAAACCTCCTTAGTCGCCTCTTACGACATGTGTGGCAGGTAACAGTGGTTCTATTCTTTACACCCCAAATTTGGGCCCTGGTAACCACTCGGGCGATAGCTATATATATTCTTGACACTCTCCAGTGTTCTTACTTTCTTAAAAATATACTGTTCTTCTACAACTTAACATGTTGTCCATATCATTCTTCTTATCTTCTTAAATGTATATTTTACCTTATTATTCTTATTTTGTCCAGTTAAAATTAACCTATAATATTATGTATCCAGTCATCTTCTATTTCTTCTTCCTAATCATATTCTATCTTTTTTTTCTTTCTCAACATCTTGTCTCTTTCACCTTCTCTCTTGTTCCCGAGTCTTTGTCCTTTTAATGTTACTGCTCATTTTCACTTCTATCTTATGTTCTAATCTTTCTATATTTTATTATTCATTACTTTTCTACATTATAATTTAGTTACTTTTTCTCTCATGCCCTCTATAATATCCACATGTAGTCTCTCTCTATCTTAAGCTTTCGTATTTTTATATCTACTTTTTGTAAGTGCGCTTTTTTATCCTTTTCCGTTTTTGGACTCAACTCTGAGTATGTATTTTTTTTCCATTTCCAAGTAAGATCATTTTTTTAGGTTCTACTTATCAATTTTGATCGTTCTATCGATCCCTTTTTTACGTGTTATGCTTCCTATTCCACATTTTTTCCCCCACCTAATATCCATTTTTTACCTTTAAATAAGTTCCTTTGTGTTTTACTGAATTGTTCTTCTTTCTTCTTCTTCTTTTGTCGTCACACTGCTACCGGGTTGTTGCCCAGTGTAGTGGTTTTCTGTTTTTTCCTTGCGCTGCTCTAGTGGCTTGGGTGATTGTTATTTTTGCTTTTCACAGGATTCTGCTTAGCCATCAAACCATCTTTTCCGTGGTCTTCCTCTTGCCTTCTTTCCCGATGTTCTGTTGTAGAAGACTCTGTATACTTTGGAATTTGAATGCATTCTTATTAAGTGGACAAACCACTTCATTCTTTGTTTATCTATGTAATTCAAGCACGGTTTTGTGCCAACTTTCTTTCTTATGCTGATGTTGGTGATTCTGTCTTTTCTGGTGTTGTTGGTAACTTTTCGCAGGCAACGAATTTCACATGTAGTTATTTTTGTGACTGCGCTTTGCTCAATGTCCATGTTTGGCACTGGTAACACAAAGTAGGTATAAAAATACTGTTGATCATCTGTTGCTTATCTGGCTGTGAAATTTGTGGGTGCCTTAACAATGGGGCTAGCTGGCGTCAAAATTGATCAAACTTAATAAGTAGAACCTAAAAAAAAGATCTTACTTGGAAATGAAAAAAACAACACTAATAGAGTTGAGTCCAAAAGAAATAACTGAATTGTTTCCTGCTTTAATCTCGCTTTCTATTTTTCGGTCGTTCAATCCCATCATCTCCCAGTTATTATTGTAAATTATGTCCCTCTTTCTGTTGTCTCAAGGTACAAATTTCAAGAGATATTCCCCGCTTTATATTCTGTAACAAATCACATAATTTGCTGGTGTCTCTGGGACAACTGTGAAAGAGATGATCCCAGCTTTATATTCTGTAACAAATCACATATTTTCTGTTGTCTCTAGGACTAGTGGACAAGATATATTCCACACTTTATATTCTGTAACAAATCACATATTTTCTGTTGTCTCAGACTATGACAAGATATATTCACACTTTATATTCTGTAATCAAATCACTTATTTTCTGTTGTTCTAGGACTAGTGACAAGATATATTCCCATTTATATTCTGAAAAATCCATAATTTGCTGTGTCTCTGGACAACTTCAAGAGATGATCCCGCTTTATATTCTGTAACAAATCACATATTTTCTGTTGTCTCTAGGACTAGTGGACAAGATATATTCCACACTTTATATTCTGTAACAAATCACATATTTTCTGTTGTCTCTAGGACTAGTGGACAAGATATATTCCACACTTTATATTCTGTAACAAATCACATATTTTCTGTTGTCTCTAGGACTAGTGGACAAGATATATTCCACACTTTATATTCTGTAACAAATCACATATTTTCTGTTGTCTCTAGGACTATGTGACAAGAATATCCCCTTTATATTCTGTAACAAATCACATATTGCTGTGCTGGAACTGTAGATGACTTTCTGCTAAATACATATTTGATCTTAGACTAGGGGACAAGATATATTCCACACTTTATATTCTGTAACAAACACATATTTTCTGTTGTCTCTAGGACTAGTGGACAAGATATATTCCTGTTCTTTCTTTTCTCAGAATCCTGTCTTGCCTCACAGTGTCAGGATAAGAAGAGATTTCTAGAACGAGTTAGTGTGTGCTCTTCATAACTAGTGTCTTTCATCGCCTCTGTTATCAATGAGGTCCTCCTTTTGCGTTGCCGGCCTTTTGCCCTGTATCGGAATAACAATGCTCTGTGAGGTGCGCAGTTTGTTGATAATCTGCCTACGTGACCGAACCATCCAATTCGTTGTTTCTTGATGAAGTTCTGTACTGATGTTGTACCTACTTTTATCCAGATGTCATCATTTCCCAACCGATCTCTTCTTGTTACCTCCAACATTATGCTTAGACACTTCATCTCTGTTGTGACTAGTTTTCTTCTATCGTTTAATGTCCAGGTTTGGCAATGATAGCATAATGTTGGAAGAAAGATTTAATTTACTTTAATTTACTGGTGACTTAACTTACTTCACCAAGTAACTTGCATTATATTTCCGCTCCCTCAAATACACTTTTCGTTACGTCCCAGATTCAGTTTTTGTGAACATCAGAACAGTTGTTTCAGAATATCAAAGGACCATTGAAAATAAATTTCATATAATGTAAGGTAAATGGTTTCAGTTTCATATGAACTTTGAGGTCAAAAATTGTGAAAAAAATGTTAATCATACAAAATGTGTGATACAATTTCTGTGGCTAAAAGGAACAGATGTCAAAAAAATATGTGCATACAAATATATTAATTACTGCAGAGATTACTAGCGCTCAGTAAGTGTGCATGTGTTTCAAATATTTCTAGAAACGCTCACAAACACATAAATACACACACACACGCACGCACTCACGCACGCACGTACGTACGCACACACACACACACACACACGCACGCGCACACCCACATGCACACGCACATACATATATATATATATATATATATATATATATATATAGATATATATATAATAATAATAATTCCTCTCGTATACGCTACATAGGGCCTGCAAGTAATTTCTCCATACCGCTCTATCCTGGGCAACTCGCCTAATCTCCTCCATGGAACTGAGACGATATTTCCTGCCTCTCTCAGCAAAGTTTGTTTCAGGGTCTCTTTAGGTATATATATATATCAATTTCCATGTATGCTGGAGAAAGCGAAGATGTCTCTCCACAACTCTCTCTCTTTGGTGCAAATTAATCAGTTCTGACATCGATTTTTTATCGAACCACGATATCAGATCACCCAACAACTTCTCGTTCTGTCTGCCATGATCTCTTCTTCCCTGTATTTTACACGCTGTCTCCAAATGTTCTAATTTTCCTCTTCACATTACATGCCCTAATAACCTTGATTGTCTGATTCTTATTATTTTCAAAAAAGGTTTCTTTGTGTGTAGGCCTGTTTTAAAACATCATCATATAATTTCTTCGCTGTTCATTGGATTTTCTGCATTCTTCTGTAAAATCACATCTCTGTAGCTTCCAGCGATCTTATTGATTGCCTGTTCATTGTCCATAATTCGCTGCCATACATATGTATTGTTTTTAATATAGGACTGGAGTACTCCTTTTCGCAGTGTCATTGGTAGTGCATTCAAGCATAGTGTTTCCCATTTTCATAAAAATTGCTTTCGCTTGAGCTACCCTACTCCTGATCTCTGTTTTACATCTTCAACCTGATGTTAGGAATGTTTCCAGATACGTGAATCGATGAACTTGTTTCAGTGTTGTGTTGTTTATTTTGAAGAAGTCAAGAAATTCACTTCTTACACGGCACAGTACATATCATATCAGACAATATATTCCTAACGGCCCTAATATTTCTACACAGTGGCGGCTCGTTATTAAGGGCCAGTGGGGCCGAGCCCCACCAAAAATAGTGTGTAATGTGTATTTATTATTTTATAAATTAAAATATAACATAACCCAAAACCATAATTTTCCCGAAAATTTGTCACTGGCCCTACCAACAAAAATGTTCACGAGCCGCCAATGTTTCTACACTTATCTTGTATCCTTTGCTTGGTAAAGGCTATTTTGGTTGAAACATTACTCTGTATTGTTATTGTTTTTGTATTTGATACAACTACCGTACTTTGTTTTTACGTGTTTCGCCTTTGCTACATAGTTTTTATTATAGTCTTCCCTTATATAGAATATAAATTAATAGAAAAATTAATATGTAAAAATAATCAAGAAAACGATTATTCTAAACAAAATTATCTTTGTTCCTCTCTATTCTTTTGAAGATGTATGAATTTGCACTTATTACTTTATATAAATGCACGTATTTATCAGTATTCCATGATTTTGTATTAAATTTTACTTTTTGAACGATATGAAGGATATTATAACGTGTCTTATTAAGTGTTTATTAACTGCCATTAAGTAAACCAATTTCCGCAATTAGCCGCATTAAAGAAGTATAGCTAAGCGTATGTAGCTTAAGCGGAAGTCAGCTTAATCACTACCTAAGAGCACCTGGTTCAAACACCGCGGAGGGCAGTTTGAAAGCAAATTAGTTCTCACGATTTTTACGATTTGTAAAAATAGAACTCACCGTTCAGAAAGCAATGAAAACTACTAAACATATAAGTGGTTGATAGCGAAGTCATGTAAAGGATATGCCATGCTTTTTATTTACCATCATGAACCGAAAAGTTTTGTTTTTCATTACATCTCCACTTGTTTCATTTTGTGTTTTATTTTTAATTAAGCTTCCACCTGTATCTTTGTGTGTTTTATTTGTAATGACATCTCCACTTGTTCCTTCAAGTTGTATTTGTAATGCCATCTCCACTTGTTCCTTCAGGTTGTATTTGTAATGACATCTCCACTTGTTCCTTCAAGTTGTATTTGTAATGACATCTCCACCTGTTCCTTCAGATTGTATTTGTAATGACATCTCCACTTGTTCCTTCAGGTTGTATTTGTAATGACATCTCCACTTGTTCCTTCAAGTTGTATTTGTAATCACATCTCCACTTGTCCTTCAGGTTGTATTTGTAATGACATCTCCACCTGTTCCTTCAAGTTGTATTTGTAATGACATCTCCACTTGTCCTTCAGGTTGTATTTGTAATGACATCTCCACTTGTTCCTTCAGGTTGTATTTGTAATGACATCTCTACCTGTTCTTTCAAGTTGTATTTGTAATGACATCTCCACTTGTTCCTTCAGGTTGTATTTGTAATGACATCTCCTTTGTTCCTTCAGGTTGTATTTGTAATGACATGTCCACTTGTTCCTTCAGGTTGTATTTGTAATGACATGTCCACTTGTTCCTTCAGGTTGTATTTGTAATGACATCTCCACTTGTTCCTTCATGTTGTATTTGTAATGACATCTCCACTTCTTCCTTCAGGTTGTATTTGTAATGACATCTCCACTTGTTCCTTCAGGTTGTATTTGTAATGACATCTCCACTTGTTCCTTCAGGTTGTATTTGCAATGACATCTCCACTTCTTCCTTCAGGTTGTATTTGTAATGACATCTCCACTTGTTCCTTCAGGTTATATTTGTAATGACATCTCCACTTGTTCCTTCAGGTTGCATTTGCAATGACATCTCCACTTGTTCCTTCAGGTTGTATTTGTAATGACATCTCCACTTGTTCCTTCATGTTGTATTTGTAATGACATCTCCACTTGTTCCTTCAGGTTGTATTTGTAATGACATGTCCACGTGTTCCTTTAGGTTGTATTTGTAATGACATCTCCACCTGTTCCTTCAGGTTGTATTTGTAATGACATCTCCATTTGTTCCTTCAAGTTGTATTTGTAATGACATCTCCACTTGTTCCTTCAAGTTGTATTTGTAATGACATCTCCACTTGTTCCTTCAGATTGTATTTGTAATGACATCTCCACTTGTTCCTTCAGGTTGTATTTGTAATGACATCTCCACTTGTTCCTTCAAGTTGTATTTGTAATGACATCTCCACTTGTTCCTTCAGGTTGTATTTGTAATGACATCTCCTTTGTTCCTTCAGGTTGTATTTCTCCTCGGAAATGTGATTGATGCCAGTTTAAAAATCAAACTAGAAATTGAGAACAGAGACTATGGAGACACCGTGATGGGCGCTTTCCAGGATACATACCAGAACTTAACACTGAAGGTGATATTATTTGGCTGTGTTAGGTATTTGTGTGATATTGAACATTTGACAACTTGAATCACTTCTAAGATAGAATTCATTATATATCACAAAGACTGTAGTATGTTTAAGGTAGTTTCCGTTTTTATTTCAGTATGAGGTACATTTAAACACAGACGAATATATTTGTAAATGGATGAATATAAAATGTATTCGCTTTGAAATATATCAATGATAGTTGATTGTTACAAATGTGTCCAGTCATGAGACGAGTGACCCTAATCAACGATGCTCTATATGTTATAAGATCGATAATTCAAACAGCTTCCTTGTTACGATCTCAGAATCTTAGAAGATCCTTTCGTCTTTTATAATAACTAGGGCATGGTATGTAGTTCTCAGGCTGTGAAGTAGTAACGTTTTGTAAACTCACTAAAAAGGAAGTCAAATTACCTGCCTCTTCTTTTGTTGTTGTCATTTTCCCGTCCTTGTCAATCTACGTCAAGTCCGTACATTCTAAATTAGATCCACTTCTTTTTCGATTTTACGCGTCTATATGTGCAATGTTGTTCTTATTGTACTTTGTCTGCTATGTTCAGTGTTTGTTACTATTACTACAATTACTACTGTCCATTACAAACCTTTGCTTCTAACATACTATCATATGTATAATGGCTGTAATAGACGTAGCAATTCACAAGGAACAGTGATGATGTTAAGATGCCACCCTGTTCTGACATAATCTTCCTGCGAACATGTTCTTGAAAATGTACCTGACAGTTCTGCTCTCCAAGTAGAAGCTAATCCATATGTACATTTTAACAATTTTTTGTTTCTTCATTCTCTAGCTAATGATCATGTTAAAATGTATGATTAATCCTTGACTGGTCAACTGAGTAGCTGCTTCGTTGATGGAGAGAACCGTTTGCATTATGTTTCGGAACATGGACTTCAGATACTGCATGTATATGCCGGATTACCCTTACGTTCTTCTCTATCATCCGTGTTGTTTCATAGTTACACATTAAATTTAGGGGCCTCTGTGGCGTACAGGCTAGTTGCTCCTCTCTCGTGCAAAATGTATCAGGTTCCCTCCCTCGTGGAGCCATTTGGATATTTTCTAGAGATCCTTGATCTCAGTGTAGGTGAGATTGAGTTCCTAGTCCTATCGGAGACAGACGATAAAACGTAGGTCCCTTGTTCAATTTGAGCATGTAAAAGAACCCTTACCAGTTCAACATCGAGAAGAACAGGCTGGAAAGCCCTTCAGTTCAAAATCGAGAAGAACAGGCTGGAAACTTACCAGTTCACATCGAGAAGAACAGGCTGGAAAGCCTTACCAGTTCAACATCGAGAAGAACAGGCTGGAAACCCTTACCAGTTCAACATCGAGAAGAACAGGCTGGAAACCCTTACCAGTTCAACATCGAGAAGAACAGGCTGGAAACCCTTACCAGTTCAACATCGAGAAGAACAGGCTGGAAACCCTTACCAGTTCAACATCGAGAAGAACAGGCTGGAAACCCTTACCAGTTCAACATCGAGAAGAACAGGCTGGAAACCCTTACCAGTTCAACATCGAGAAGAACAGGCTGGAAACCCTTACCAGTTCAACATCGAGAAGAACAGGCTGGAAACCCTTATCAGTTCAACATCGAGAAGAACAGGCTGGAAACCCTTACCAGTTCAACATCGAGAAGAACAGGCTGGAAAGCCTTACCAGTTCAACATCGAGAAGAACAGGCTGGAAAGCCTTACCAGTTCAACATCGAGAAGAACAGGCTGGAAACATTTACCAGTTCAACATCGAGAAGAACAGGCTGGAAACCCTTACCAGTTCAACATCGAGAAGAACAGGCTGGAAACCCTTACCAGTTCAACATCGAGAAGAACAGGCTGGAAACCCTTACCAGTTCAACATCGAGAAGAACAGGCTGGAAAGCCTTACCAGTTCAACATCGAGAAGAACAGGCTGGAAAGCCTTACCAGTTCAACATCGAGAAGAACAGGCTGGAAACCCTTACCAGTTCAACATCGAGAAGAACAGGCTGGAAACCCTTACCAGTTCAACATCGAGAAGAACAGGCTGGAAACCCTTACCAGTTCAACATCGAGAAGAACAGGCTGGAAACCCTTACCAGTTCAACATCGAGAAGAACAGGCTGGAAACCCTTATCAGTTCAACATCGAGAAGAACAGGCTGGAAACCCTTACCAGTTCAACATCGAGAAGAACAGGCTGGAAAGCCTTACCAGTTCAACATCGAGAAGAACAGGCTGGAAACCCTTACCAGTTCAACATCGAGAAGAACAGGCTGGAAACCCTTATCAGTTCAACATCGAGAAGAACAGGCTGGAAACCCTTACCAGTTCAACATCGAGAAGAACAGGCTGGAAAGCCTTACCAGTTCAACATCGAGAAGAACAGGCTGGAAACCCTTACCAGTTCAACATCGAGAAGAACAGGCTGGAAACCCTTACCAGTTCAACATCGAGAAGAACAGGCTGGAAACCCTTATCAGTTCAACATCGAGAAGAACAGGCTGGAAACCCTTACCAGTTCAACATCGAGAAGAACAGGCTGGAAAGCCTTACCAGTTCAACATCGAGAAGAACAGGCTGGAAACCCTTACCAGTTCAACATCGAGAAGAACAGGCTGGAAACCCTTACCAGTTCAACATCGAGAAGAACAGGCTGGAAACCCTTACCAGTTCAACATCGAGAAGAACAGGCTGGAAACCCTTACCAGTTCAACATCGAGAAGAACAGGATGGAAACCCTTACCAGTTCAACATCGAGAAGAACAGGCTGGAAACCCTTACCAGTTCAACATCGAGAAGAACAGGCTGGAAACCCTTACCAGTTCAACATCGAGAAGAACAGGCTGGAAACCCTTACCAGTTCAACATCGAGAAGAACAGGCTGGAAACCCTTACCAGTTCAACATCGAGAAGAACAGGCTGGAAACCCTTACCAGTTCAACATCGAGAAGAACAGGCTGGAAACCCTTACCAGTTCAAAATCGAGAAGAACAGGCTGGAAAGCCGATGTTCAATTCAAATTCATTAGAAAAGATTAAAAATAAAATTCCTACATAGATATCTTCACCATCTTCAAAATTACATCGGGGACCCTCGCCGTGCTACGGAGTTCGTGTACTGCAGCAGAGATCTTCCTGTGTAAAATAGAGATCCAAACATACATGGCTACTCACCAAATTGCATTGATGATGTTCCTATCAATCAAACAATCAATAAAATGTAGCTAAAATTCAGCATACCGTGTTGGGTTGGACTTTCATATTTACAGACGATATCTAAATATAAATAACTGGATCAGATAGACAAGAAATGGTTAAAGACAATAAGAAAACATTACATATCATCTCGCGGTGGTGTAGTGTGTAGAGCATAGATTCCCAAACTTTTCCGGTCCACCGCCCACTTTGCACAACATTAACTTTGTAACGCCCCTCCACATAATAACAGTTTGCCAAGCCCCCTCCCACTATATATACATTCTCTATTTTGTCTTTGACATAGAAAATTGATATATATTTCCGTCATACATGGTCAATTTTCAAATGATTATATACATGAAATAGAAAATTGATGAAAAAATGGATCGTGTAAGATGGGCATAAGATGAATTAAAATGCAGAATAAAAATTTTAAATGATTATTCAATCGGAAAATCACGAAAATAATTTATTTTAAATATTTATTATTAATTTCTGCTTTAAGAGCCACCGACCCTAATTGCATAACACCACACATTCTTCTGAACCCACTATCGCCCCCTCCCTCCGAACGCTTCAGTGCCCACCAGGCCGTCAAACATCATGTTGAACAAACAATATAATGTTGCTAGCGCAGTCTTTTGTGTCTTAATGTTATAGAACGCGAACACGTTGAGCAAAGACTTATTGTCCTTCTGTTCCATCAGCTGGTTATGTCCCACTAACTGTGATTGAAGAAATAGTAGCAAAAATGTAATGGAGTGGGATGTGGTGTGTGTGGATGGAAGGAGGGGAGGAGGAAGGGAGGTATATATCATGTTCCTGAAACGCGGTACTTGTATTTTTATAACCATGACTAAATTTTGGAAATAAAAGAGATTATAAAACAAAGATAATAAAGATGATGATATGAGAAAAGAAACAATCAACAAATCTGATCAACCATAACAAAGTGGTACAGCAATAAGTAATAACTGAAAATAAAGGATGTTATATTATTGTATGCGATCGACGTCATTGCACATTAGGTGGGCATTCCCATGCGTGCTCAATTCTCCCTGCAGCAGCAATCCCAAAATCCATTTGCAAACCATACCCATGAGAAGTAGATTAGTATACCTTCTCTCTCTACCATGAAGACGACACTGTGTGGCATGTTCAAACATAACTCCTAACTCTCGCACTCGTTCTAGTGTCTGAGACTCACCATGTCACATAAATGATACCGCATTGATGATATCGGCTCTGTCCATGATTTTGCCCACTTCAATCGGGGCAACGTTTGCAAGAACGTCAGCACTTTTGTTACCCTGTACTCCAGCATGTCCAGGTGTGTACAGTCAAGTCATTTTCTTTAGATATGATCTCCAAATGCTGTTCACTAATTCCACGAGCAAACTTCCAGACTCAACCTCATAAAGCATATTCATCGAGTCTAATATGATAACGGTATGGAATACAACCTCATAAAGCATATTCATCGAGTCTAATATGATAACGGTATGGGTACACATAAATAGCATATTCATCGAGTCTGATATGATAACGGTTGGGATACAACTCATAAGCATATTCATCGAGTCATATGTTTGAGGAATACAACATATAGCATATTCATCAGTCTGATATGATAACGGTATGAATACAACATCATAAAGTCATATTCTTAGTCAAAATGATAACGTATGAATACCCCTCTACTATTCATCGAGTCTGAATGATAACGTATGGGAAAACAACCTCATAAAGCATATTCATCGAGTCTGATATGATAACGGTATGGGTTACCTGCTGAAAATCAAGGATATAAGGATGTTTAACTAAATTTCTAATAACTCTAAATATATTTCGTAAAACTAACTAATATATTTAACGATTATACACAATGTACTCCACATAGACTACAAGTTCTTTTCACTTTGCTCAAAATGTAAACGACAAAGCACTGTCACAGTAACCCTGGCCACGATTTCTAAAGCCTCCTTCTCTTTTTTCAGAATGTATATGCGCACATGTCCAATTGAGTAACTGTCTCCTCATACCTCTCAACTTAAATGTATTGGTACACATGTCCAACTTAGTGACTGTCTCTTCACTTCTCTCTAACTTAGAATGTATTGGCGCACATGTCCAACTTAGTGACGGGTTCCCACATCTCTAAAGGGGGGATACTACAGTAAAACTTGGTATTCACTTAATTGTTTATTGTTTCTCTTCTTTTCCGCTTCTGGTTTTGTGTTGCACTCATTTCGTTATTCGTTTTTGTTCCCAGTTTTTCATTAGATAGGTTTGAATGTTTCAATATGTAATCGTCCATTTGTATTGTTCGTCGAAATTCGTTACTCTTGTTGTGTCGTTTGCTTGATAAAGGCCTTTGGGTCGAAACGTTGATGTATATCGTCACTGTTTCTGTATTTTGTAAAACTATATTACTTTGTTTTTACGTGTTTCGCTATTCCCACATCTCTCCAAATTAGAATGTCTTGGTACACATGACTATATAGTTGATTATATACAGAATTGATTATATACATCGTCAACTGAATTATGTATGTTGATATGTACAACACTGTAACTGATAAAGTATTGATAAACTCACGATAATATTTATTATTCTGGTTATTTGCAGGCTGTAATGGGTTACCGCTGGCTAACATCCATGTGTCCAGACGTCAAACTACTCATCAAAATAGATGATGACGTGTTCTTCGACGTTCGAAAGTTCTTCACAAACTACTGGCAGAAAGCTACCAAATCTGCAAAGAAACATTCTATTCATTGTCTTGTTTGGCGAAATGCTCACGTTGGTAGAACCGGCAAATGGAAAGTTGAGAAAAATCTATTTGCAAATGCTAGTTACCCTTTTCCATATTGTGCAGGATTCTTTGTTCTTGTAACAGGAGATCTCATCAGGAATATGTATCAACGTGGAAAAAGTATCGATTTTTTTTGGATCGATGATGTCTTTCTCTATGGCATGGTCCCTGAAATAATTAAAGGTGTGAACTTCTTTCAGCTTGGAGGAGGTAGAAAAGCACTGACGCAAGTGTATAAGACTTATAAAGTTTGCAGAGCATCTAAAGGCACAGATAGTTGTCCTTATTGGGCGACACTGACAGATGGTGAAAAGGAATTTGATGTTGAATACACCGCCCTTTTCACGCCTATATCCTTGCCCATTCAAACAACATTCAACAAAACGCAAGTTGTACAAAACAGTCAATTAAATGTTCATATAGGCGCACAGAAACAAGAACAATCTCTGAGAATTGTTAATAAAGAGAATTTACCAAAAATAGTCTGATAAATAAAATATATGTACAAATAAATGCTACTTTAATGAGTACATGATTTATGCTGCTTCCTTTGGTTGGAAAGCTGTGTTGTAGAAGTTGACGAATGCATAGCGGATGAGGATGGAGGTAGAGGTCGTTACTGCTGCCCTCCATTGGATCTCTGGGACTTCATTTACTGGGGCAGTTGTTGTATCTGACTCTCATTCGATGCTTCACAAAATCCAGAATGGAGGTTTCGGTATGAGTTGATGTTGTCTATAAAAGTTTCTAACCTCCAGAGGCTTACGTGGATATACTGTCCTTGGCATGTGGGTGTTTACGGTAATGAGAGAGCGGACAGGCTTGTATCAACAGCATCGATTGTTGGGGAGTTGAAGATGGATAAGGGGGATATTCTTCGGTCTCTTTGCGACTGTCTGTTGGAAGAGAACACTAAAATCGACGTTGAATCGATCAAGCGATTTAGGCAGTTTGGAGTTATCCGTGGTACAAGTCGAACTGGATGCCTGAGAGGCAGAGTGAGAGGTGTATTTAATCAACGAGCCACGGGAACCATCAGTATGCATACTCTTTGATATCTGTTGGGGAGACTGAGCACCTATGGGTCTGCCCGGAGTGCAGTGACGTCAGTTTAGTAACCAATAACCAATAAGAGATTATAGATGTGTTAAACAAACGTTTTATAAGATCTGCGTTTATGCAGACTCTGCAGTCTCCTTCAGAGAGTTGAGCACATATGATTATGACTGGAGGGAAATAAAGTATGATTTGGGGGTCTATGTGGCTAAGTGGTTAAGCCCTTTGCCTTGTGAGTCGAAGGTCGTGGGTTCGAGTCCAGACCGCGACGTTCTGTTCACGAGTGCAGTTTTTCCAGAGACCCCTAGGATTGTTGCTGGGGCTACGGAGTTCGTGCTTTGTGCAATACTCTCGGCAGGTGGCGTGCCATTTCTGCGGAGAGGGGCTGAGCCATATGGGGTAAAACCCGGTGCAATGAAGTCAATCCTTCGAGAAAAAAAAAAGAAAGTCTGCTTTGTCTAGTAACTGATTGATTGATGTTACCATCATCATTGTACTTCGGTGAGTAACCATGTGTACTCCGATCTCTTTCTTACAAAGGAAGATCTCAGCAACAGTGCACAAACTTCGTAGCTCCGGCGAGGGTCCCGGATGTAATTTAGAAGATGGTGAAGATATTTTTATAGGAATTTTATTATTAATCTTTTTTTCCTAATTAATTTACCCAGCGAGGGCTGTTCTTGTTACTAATATAACTATGACGTCAAGTTTGTGTTCTTGTTACTAATATAACTATGACGTCAAGTTTGTTATATAACAGAATCGTAGCGAATGCTATTCTTTGTTATGTTAGAGCTATGACTTCCCTAAGTTCTGTAACACGATCATAACGAGGGCTGTTCTTAGTGCTAGTCAAATTTAAGTACCAAGTAAGCTCTGCAACTGTGTTCTGGCAGTGGCTGTGTTATATATATATATGGTTATATTTCTCTCGTACCGTTATACGTTACATAGGGCCTGCTAGTAAGCTCTGCAACTGTGTTCTGGCAGTGGCTGTGTTATATATATATATGGTTATATTTCTCTCGTACCGTTATACGTTACATAGGGCCTGCTAGTAAGCTCTGCAACTGTGTTCTGGCAGTGGCTGTGTTATATATATATATGGTTATATTTCTCTCGTACCGTTATACGTTACATAGGGCCTGCTAGTAAGCTCTGCAACTGTGTTCTGGCAGTGGCTGTGTTATATATATATATGGTTATATTTCTCTCGTACCGTTATACGTTACATAGGGCCTGCTAGTAAGCTCTGCAACTGTGTTCTGGCAGTGGCTGTGTTATATATATATATGGTTATATTTCTCTCGTACCGTTATACGTTACATAGGGCCTGCTAGTAAGCTCTGCAACTGTGTTCTGGCAGTGGCTGTGTTATATATATATATGGTTATATTTCTCTCGTACCGTTATACGTTACATAGGGCCTGCTAGTAAGCTCTGCAACTGTGTTCTGGCAGTGGCTGTGTTATATATATATATGGTTATATTTCTCTCGTACCGTTATACGTTACATAGGGCCTGCTAGTAAGCTCTGCAACTGTGTTCTGGCAGTGGCTGTGTTATATATATATATGGTTATATTTCTCTCGTACCGTTATACGTTACATAGGGCCTGCTAGTAAGCTCTGCAACTGTTTCGAGTGGCTGTGTTATAATATATGGTTATATTTCTCTGAACCGTTATACGTTACATAGGCCTGCTAGTAAGCTCTGCAACTGTGTTCTGCAGTGGCTGTGTTATATATATATGGTTATATTTCTCGTACCGTTATCAGTTACATGGCCTGCTAGTAAGCTCTGCAACTGTGTTCTGGCAGTGGCTGTGTTTAATATATATGGTTATATTTCTCCGTCCGTTATACGTTACATACGGGCCTGCTAGTAAGCTCTCACTGTGTTCTGGCAGTGGCTGTTTTATATATATATGGTTATATTTCTCTCGTACCGTTATACGTTACATACGGGCCTGCTAGTAAGCTCTGCAACTGTGTTCTGGCAGTGGCTGTGTTATATATATATATGGTTATATTTCTCTCGTACCGTTATACGTTACATACGGGCCTGCTAGTAAGCTCTGCAACTGTGTTCTGGCAGTGGCTGTGTTATATATATATATGGTTATATTTCTCTCGTACCGTTATACGTTACATACGGGCCTGCTAGTAAGTTCTCTATACCGCTCCATCCTGGACAACTCGCTTAATCTCTTTAATGGAATTGAGGGCGATATTTCTTGTCTCTTTCAGCAAAGTTCGTTTGATGGTTTCCCTTGGGCGTCTTCTCTTTCTTGAACCCTTTGCCTCCCATTTCAATGCCTACTTTGTTATTATTTGATTATTTCTTTTCAAGATATGCTCAACAGATCTCCATCTTCTCTTTTTTATAACAGTTGTTACTAGTGGTTACCAGATATTTATCTGATTTCATCACTTCCCCTGGCTTCGTCCCATTTTACTTTCATTATTTCTCGCAGACATCTATTTTAAAATGCATTAAATTTATTTTCTGTATCTTTAGTAATTTTCTAACTCTAGCTGGCTTATGTTAGGGTTGATTCAACTTTGAAATTGAAAATTCTTCATTTTGTTTTAAAACGATATAATTTGCAGCTACATATTTTATTCAGACTTTTAAAAGTTAATTTTGATGTCTTTTATTCAAGTATATATTTGATGTTAAGTAACTTCTATAGCAGTATCCTAGAGAGTGCTGTTTTTATTGTCAATATAACTATAACATCAAGTATATTCTATAGCTGTATCTCAGTGAGGACTGTTCTTGATATCAATATAACCATACCACCAAGTATTCTCTAAAACATAATCTCAGTGACGACTGTTCTTGGTTTTGTTAAGGCTTTTATGCTAAGTAAATTATATAGCATAATCCTATCGAGGGCTATTCTTGGTACAAGTAAAGGTATAACGCAAATAATACTTTACACAAAGCCAAAATTATTTTTATCACATCTTTGTTGCAACATTATACGGTTGATTTACTTCATAGAAATAAATATGCACTCCTCTAGAGATGAGAATTGAAAGAAAAAGATTACAAGAAATGACAACAATAAATGAAAAATAATTGTATTTTTTTAAAAAGCAGTCGACAAATGCTCAAAAGTGGAATCGTTCAGTTCTGTCTCAAACTTCTTTCTTTTTCTTTTCTCCCGTCCTGTTTGCCTTTCAGTTTCAGGTCAAGAAGAGATTTCTAAAACGGTCCCTTGTGTGCGCTTCGTACATAGTGTCTTTCGTCGACTCTGTTATCTCTGTGGTCCATCTCTTGCGTGGCCGTCCTTTTGCTTTGTACCCATTGTATCGGAGCAGCATTGCTCTTTGAGGTGCACTGTCTGTTGGTAATCTGCTTACGTGGCCGAACCATTTAATTTGTTGTTTCTTGATGAAGTCTAGTACTGATGTTGTGCCTACATTTTTCCTGATGTCTTTATTTCTCAACCTGTATCTTCTTGTTACACCCAGAATTCTGTGTAGACACTTCATCTCTGTCGCGACTAGTTTTCTTCTATCATTTGTTGTCAGTGACCAGGTTTGGCACTGGTAGCATAATGTGGGAGAAAGACTGTGTAGAGCATTGCTCTTTTTCTGTTCATGGTGACATGTTTGCATTTTAAAATTGACGCCATTTGTCCTATCATTTGAATTGCTTTGTTGAATATGTGTTGAATTTCATTAGCTATTCTTCCGTTTGCTGAAAAAATGCTCCCCAGGTATGTGAATTTTACTTGATTTAGTGGGCGATTGTCGATGGATATATTGGTAGTGCTTTCCTCTCTGGCGAATGTCATTACTTCTGTTTTGTCAATGTTTATTCTCATGTTGTATTCGTTACATGCTAACCGGAGTCTGTTAAATTGTTGTTGTAGCTGCTCTTCTGTTGTTGATATGATTGCCTGATTGTCTGCAAAAAGAAATTCGTTTAAGAGTTCCCCGAGGTTGTGTCCTTTGCTGGTGTTAGCTATTCAAACATATTCATACGTAACAACACACAAACTCCCAAACAGCTAACCATATACATTTTCGCAAACACAAGGACAAGTCAATTATTTAAGCTTTAAAATAGAATAAATATAATTTCCAACTTTAAAAAAAAAACATCCATACATATTTATATATTTATACCAGCACTATATCACAATAGTAGAAAACAAAATAGTAACTTACTGTAAAACTAATTCGTAATGTAAACAATGTCATCAGTTCAAACAAAATATTATTATATGTTTTAATTATTTACTTTTGTAAATAAATATAAAAATATAAAATTCACAAGTTAACAAGTTGCGTCAGTTGTGGAATCTGTCATTTGTAAAGTCAGTATTAAAAGGATTGGACACTTTCGAAGTTAATCAGTCCTAACGTCCTTAGCTTGACTGTGTCATGTCAATCTGGTAATGAAAGATCATCTAGTCTAAGTATTGGTTGGTATGAACTGTGTAACCTTGATGGGCGCATGGTTGACATGAAGTGTTCAGAGGCTTCAAATATATTCCAAACTAACTGTAATAACTTGATTTTCATCTTAGTTACAATATTTATGTATAAATACAAGCCACCAAGAGACTAGCGTAAAGTCTAGCAATGTTACAATATTGTTAGTAATTATATTATAATGAATAACAATATATATCAAATAATAACAGCATCTATAATTCCATAATTTTTCATTTTGCAGAATACGAGTACGTCATTGCATTTGATTTGTGATTGTTTCTTGAATTCTACAACAACCTTACTCTGGATAGTTGACTTAGTTTCATAGATCAAATTTACCAAAACTATTTGACTTAGATGCATAGAACATTTCTGCCATGGGCAATGAATTCCATATTAGATGTTTTATTTTGTGCACCATATCACACATTTTCGTCGAATATTTTAATTCGAATTATAAAATACAATATGTGCTGGTTATTTTATTTCGAATTCACAAAAAATCTAAGTTTTGTAGTTACTGAGATTTTAAGAAGATATCTATGATTATAATTCAATATATTCTATGACAATGTTATCCTGATTTCAGGAATTATTGTTACTCCTATCACTGAGATACTTCATAATGATTGTCATTTGAAAGAATTGTAGTGTTTGGTTAATTTAGCCTGAACTTGGGTTAGAGCCTCATGTAAGTAGAAGGTCGGTGCCATGACTGATGTGTATCCAACCGTAGCGTTCTTTATACTATGCAAAGGAACCTTCACACAGCGAGGCAAAGGAGGTTTAGGATACTTTGGGAGTCTGTATAAGTCTGGGATAGTTAAATATGCCCTTTTGTCTACGTGTGCACTGAATTTTGAATAACCAAATGCTCTTTCACGTTTAACACTTGTCTTTGTCACTCTGTCAGTTTCAATAGGTTTCGAATCTATACCAATCTTTGGCAAAGTAAATGACAGTTTTTGAACCCTGTCTGTATGTTGTTTTACAGAATTTTTCTTTAATGCAGACACATAGTGTTCATTCATAGGAATTATCGAATACGTTTCCGAATGCATAGATTCTGAAGACTGCACTATAACTGGCTGGGTGTGCTCTTCTTCTATGTCTAGTTGTTCTTTTGTGTCTACAATTAACTTATTTACGTGCATTTTAACTCTCTGGTTGCATATACTGTCTGTAACTATCTCGTTCACCCGTTTCGTCTGCAGATATGTTAAATGGGAGATAATTGGAATGTTATGTTTCAGAAGATCACGTAAAATATCATCAATGACATTCTTGATAGAATCTCGTTTCTCTGACTCTAGCTCACAGCTATCTAGCATTTTATTCAGTTGTTCTTTGACATCTTTTTCAGCTAAAATACTTCTAACAATTTTGAAGTATTTCTGTGTTTCATGTAAATCTTTTCTGTAAACGTTGAGAACGTAGTCGATGTATTTATCTGCATTTCTGTCGGAGAAGTCGGTAATGCTTTCAAGAACTATACCCTGAATGAAGTTGTGAACAGTTCCATGGACGAGATGATTAACATAGTCGTAAATGAATTCAAGAAAACTTGCTGGCATGTGTTCATCAGGAACACTTACTGTTCCGCTGCTCACAGTGTCGGCACCATTTGTGTCATTGGTATTAGTTCGTGATTGATGTGCAGGTAACTTGCTCTCGTCGGGTTCTGTCTTCTGGTCACTTGAATCTGTAACGTCATCCTCTGGATTTCCAGGTAGAATATTGCTTTCTGATTCAGCCCTCGATACATCATCAGATCTCTAGGAATAGAAACATAATGTTTAGTGTAAGTTAATTACAACTATAAATAAGGCTCATCTTCCACACTTTACATGCAACATTTTGACACGTTACTACAGCGTGTTCAAGATAAAAGTAGCCCATCAATGGAGACAATATGGCATATGTTTATGAAAATGAGAGTTCAATTATGACGTAGTATAGGTCAAGTACGCTAGTTTTTGTGATGGTATCTAATTATGGTGCGGGTAGGGACGATGAAAAAATGAAACGAAGAAACGAGCTAGTCAGAACCGGTTTAAATAGTAAATTGACACAGCGCAATGCGTATCTGACAGCTTTTGATTTATCAACGGGGCTACTGTTATCTTGAACACCCTATAGTTGTTAGTATCGTACTCAGACCATTCTGGAAGACCTGAATTTGTTTATCAGTCAATAGCACTTATTAAAAAACAGATCATTATTGGTCCTCATTGTGTCTAAGGCCCGAATGAGAGAGGTTAACAAAAAATGATCACTCTTCATGAACAATTTAGGCTCTTTTTGTTTCTATTTCTGTAACAGTTTTTTTTTTTTTTACATTGTGAAGGGCTCCAGTTCCAAGTCCAACTAATATGAATACTTTTTTTAATGACATGCGAGAGGAGACAGGTGGTTATGTTCTTCATTAACTAGGAAACAACATATCAGTGAAAGTAATCAAAAAATGTTAAATAACCCTTGTTCATTCCATGTGGTATATTGTTGAGTACAGCGTTAGACCTGTATTTCTCTTGTTAATGACACACGATGTTAATATGGTCAATATCAAGCTGGCCGCACAATTTGTAATAATGGTCAATATGCTTGCTGCCGCACATAATTCCCAATGCTTTTCTGGCACTCAACATAGGCATGGTTGACATGAAAGCTGTTTCGGTTGGATAAAATTATACTCACTGATAAGTTGAACCCAGACTAAGAAGCAAGTGTGCTAACCACTACACAATCGCGGCTCTCAAAAGAACATATTCTTCTTCCTCGTCCTTCACACCTAGGGAGACATAGGTCTGCAACCAAGGCTTTCCAAGCTCTCCTATCCAAGGCCATTATTTCCAGGTTTTCCAAGCTCTCCTATCCAAGGCCATTATTTCCAGGTTTTCCAAGCTCTCCTATCCAAGGCCATTATTTCCAGGCTTTCCAAGCTCTCCTATCCAAGGCCATTATTTCCAGGCTTTCCAAGCTCTCCTATCCAAGGCCATTATTTCCAGGCTTTCCAAGCTCTCCTATCCAAGGCCATTATTTCCAGGTTTTCCAAGCTCTCCTATCCAAGGCCATTATTTCCAGGCTTTCCAAGCTCTCCTATCCAAGGCCATTATTTCCAGGTCAAGCTCTACTATTGCCAATTTTCTACATTATGTTTCCAATTCTCGCCTACAGGTTTCCAAGCTTCCATGCCATTATTTCCGGCTTTCCAAGCTCTCCTATCCAAGGCCATTATTTCCAGGCTTTCCAAGCTCTCCTATCCAAGGCCATTATTTCCAGGTTTTCCAAGCTCTCCTATCCAAGGCCATTATTTCCAGGCTTTCCAAGCTCTCCTATCCAAGGCCATTATTTCCAGGCTTTCCAAGCTCTCCTATCCAAGGCCATTATTTCCAGGTTTTCCAAGCTCTCTATCCAAGGTCATTATTTCCAGGCTTTCCAAGCTCTCCTATCCAAGGCCATTATTTCCAGGTTTTCCAAGCTCTCCTATCCAAGGCCATTATTTCCAGGTTTTCCAACGCTCTCATATCCAAGGCCATTATTTCCAGGCTTTCCAAGCTCTCCTATCCAAGGCCATTATTTCCAGGTTTTCCAAGCTCTCCTATCCAAGGCCATTATTTCCAGGCTTTCCAAGCTCTCATATCCAAGGCCATTATTTCCAGGCTTTCCAAGCTCTCCTATCCAAGGCCATTATTTCCAGGCTTTCCAAGCTCTCATATCCAAGGCCATTATTTCCAGGTTTTCGAAGCTCTCCTATCCAAGGCCATTATTTCCAGGCTTTCCAAGCTCTCCTATCCAAGGCCATTATTTCCAGGCTTTCCAAGCTCTCATATCCAAGGCCATTATTTCCAGGCTTTCCAAGCTCTCATATCCAAGGCCATTATTTCCAGGCTTTCCAAGCTCCTATCAAGGCCATTATTTCCAGGCTTTCCAAGCTCTCCTATCCAAGGCCATTATTTCCAGATCACTCTACTCTTTGCCCAATTTTCTAGCATTATGTTTCCAATTCTCGCCTACAGGTGTTCCTGTGTCTTTCCTTGCCTCTATTGCCCTGGGACTTTCATCAGAGGACATGTCTCGTGATGCTGGCAGGAAGTCTCAGTGCGTGTCATATCCATAGCCAGCTTCTGTCCCTTATCTCTTGTACCACCTATTGTTGTCCTGCTCTATCCCACAGTTCCCTGTTTGTAATCCTGTCATACCATCGTAGATGGAGTATCCTGCGCGGGCATCTATTGATGAATGTCTGCAACGTTTTGGTGTTCCCCTTAGGTGTTATCCATGTCTCCTTGAGTTAAATATCATTATCTTTGTTTTATTTCTGATCATTCTTGAGAGACATATGTTCTTCAGAATGGCAAAGGCTGATCTTGGCTGTTGTATTCTAATCCTAACGTCTTCATCTATGCCCACTTGAATGTTTATATCACTTCCCAGATATATAAATGTATCAACCTTCTTTAATGGTGCTCCTCTCAGTATGGTCGGGTCTCTGAAATTAGCAGTTAATCTCATGATCTTTGTTTTTTCCCCCATTCATAGTCAGGCCCAGTTGTAGAGAGATTGTGTCTAGTTTAGTTGTTTTCTCTTGCATCTGTTGATGGCTGTGGGAGAGAAGTTCTAGATCGTCTGTAAAATCCAACTCTTACAATTGACTCAGCATGGTTCACTGTATTCCATATCTCCCCCTTGGCTGTTGTTGATCTCATTATCGAGTTAATAGCCAGCACGTAAAGGAAGGGTGATAAAAGGCAGCCCTGTCGCCCGCCTGCCTTATTTCTAAAAAGGCCTCTGTTCGTTTTCCTTCGTACAGTTGGCCTACTCTACGCGTTGGCTCCTCATACATTTTCTTTATTATGATGGTTAACTATTGGGAGACGCCATAGTCTCGTAACAGTTTCCAGAGTGTTTCCCTGTCTAGGCTATCAAATGCATTTTCGTAGTCAACAAAGTTAATATAGAGGGCTGAGTTACGCTCGATACACTGCTTCACTATGATGTCTAGTGTCGATATTTGTTCCGTACAGGATCTGTTTTGTCTAATTCCTGCTTGTTCATTTCTTAGTACTGCATCTGTAGATTTCTTGAGTCTCTCCAGGATGATTCGGCGTAGTGTTTTACCTGGTACAGGTAGTAGCCTTATTTCTCTATAGTTCAAACATTCTTGGAAATCACCGTTTCTTGGTAGCTTGACTATATAGCTCTCTCTCCAGTCTTTTGATATCTTTTTCCTCTCCCAACTTTTCCTAGCATGCCATGTAACATGTTTGTTGTCAGTATTTGCCTTTATGGGCACTGCAGGTATACGATCTACGCCAGTAGCTCTACCATTTCGTCGTTGAAGAATGGATTTCTTTATTCCCGCTTTGTTTGGCTTGCTACAGTCGATTGCTAGATCTTTTTGCAGTTGGATCTATGTCTAGTTAGCTTTGGGGGACTGGCCTGTTTAGTAGGTCTTTGAAGTATTCTGCCCATCTCTGCATCTGTTCTTCAGTATTACCCAATAATCTTCCAGCCGTGTCCTTGATCGGTTTATTTGTTTGTTGGTATTTCGCTGTCAATTTCCTTGTGTTGTCGTATACATTCTTCAGGTTACCATTAGCTGCTGCCTCTTCTGCTTCTCTTGCCAGGTCGTCTATATACCTTCTTTTATCAGCTTTTAAACTTGTTTTACCTGTTTTTTTGTTTTATCTGTGTTTCTCTTGTACTGTGGCCTTTGCTGATCTTGTTCTGCTGTTACAGAGGTCAACATTTCTGCCTCTTCTCTCCGTTATCGTATCTAATGTTGACTCTGATAGCCATTCCTTGTGGTGATATATCTTTTTATTGAAGGTAGTCTCACATGTACTAGTCCATGCTTATTTAACCTTATGCTAGTGGTCTCACATGTACTAGTCCATGCTTATTTAACCTTATGCTAGTGGTCTCACATGTACTAGTCCAAGGCTTATTTAACCGTATGCTAGTGGTCCTTTCTGCATTTTTCTTCTACATCTTCTAGGACTTCGAATTTCTTGGAAGTCGTGATACGAAATTATTTCCTTTCCAGTCTGCTCCTTAAGATGTCCCACCTTGTATCTATCGTATCCGGTTACTATGTGTGGTCTGCTCCTTAAGATGTCCCACCTTGTATCTATCGTATCCGGTTACTATGTGTGGTCTGCTCCTTAAGATGTCCCACCTTGTATCTATTGTGGTGATATTCTGGGCTGTCTTGAAGATAGTCCACCTGTAGTCCATGTATTTAACCCTTTTGTGTGGTCCTTTCTCTTTTCATTGTATCTTCTAGGACTTGGGTTGTCTTGAAGTCTGATCTATGTATTTACTTTGCAGTCTGCTCCTTAAGATGTCCCACCTTGTATCTATCGTATCCGGTTACTATGTGTGGTCGTTGTGAATTTCTTCCAGTTTCATTGTCACTTAGCTATTACGAGGTGATAATTCGAGGTCACATCTACTCCTATATATACTTTTACATTATAAAGCGTCGCTCTGAACTTCCCTGTAATGCAGATAGGGTCGATTTTGTTTTCTGTCCTGTGATTTGGTGATATCCATGTAGTTGTGTGGATTCTTCTTTTTTTTACGGTTGAAACAGACTGCCTCATGTAACTAAATGGTTTGCTGCGAAAGATCCCCGAAAATCTCTCAATTTTCGTTTATCTCACCCAGTCCATGTTTTACCATAGTGTTCTTGACGCACCAGTTGTCCCTACCTATTTTAGCATTAACATCTCATATCAAGATAGTAAGGCTCTTGCCTTTAAACGTGTAACATGCACTCTGTAATAATTAACTATATAACTATTTATGTTTTGAGTTCTTCGCTGTCATTTGTCGGGGCGTCGCATTGAACTACGTTCAGTTTAATTTTAGTGTCTGAAGTCTTGAAGGTTTCCCGGATCACTCTTGATCTAACGGCTCCCATTCAATTAATGCCTTTTGTGTTTGCTTGGCCAACATCATTGCTACTCCCTTCTTGTGTGGTGCGTCTTCTTCTTCTCTTCCGGAGTACAGTATGTTTTCCCCGTTGTTAGTCTAGTACTACCTGCATTTGTCCATCTGGTTTTGATCAGCCCCAGGATGGCCAGTCTATAAGTCTTAATTTCCTGCACTGCCTGTGCTGTCTTCTCAGTTTCGAAAATCTTTCGGACATTCAAGGTACCAATCCTGGAGATCTTCCGGGTTGAAAAAATGGGAGACAGCAGAGTGATTTACTTTCGGATTTCATCAAGTCACTTTAAGAGTCCCTTCTTGCAGGATCCTTCTTCTTCCTCGGGTGGTGAGCTATGAATTTCCTTGGTTATCATTTCTATAGCTAACTAGTGGTTTTTTTGTATGGGGTGGGGTAGCTAGCCCTACGATCAACCTTCTTACCCGCCTTTTACGACATGCGTGGCAGCTAACAGTAGTTCTATTCTATCACGCAATTCTACATCCAACATATTCATATTCACACACGAACTCACAAACAGTTAACCTTTGACACTTTCACAAATACCAGGACAAATCAATCATTTAAACTTTAAAATAAAAGAAATATAATTTGTAACTTTTAAAAAACGATACATATATATATATATATATATATATATATATATATATATATATATATATATATATACATATATATATATATATATGAACTATATAATTATAGTAGAAAACAATGTAGTAACTTACTGTAAAACTGATTAGTAAAGTATAGATGGTCATCAGTTAAAATGTATTACTGTATATTCTAATAAGTTACTTATATAAATAAAAAATAAACAGTTGTGAAATCTGTCATTTGTAAAGTCAGTATTAAAAGGATTGGACACTTTCGAAGTTAATCAGTCCTAACGTCCTTAGCTCGACTGTGTCATGTTAATCTGGTAATGAAAGATCATCTAGTCTAAGTATTGGTTGGTATGAACTGTGTAACCTTGATGGGCGCATGGTTGACATGAAGTGTTCAGAGGCTTCAAATATATTCCAAACTAACTGTAATAACTTGATTTTAATCTTAGTTACAATATTTATGTCTAAATACAAGCCACCAAGAGACTAGCGTAAAGTCTAGCAATGTTACAATATTGTTAGTAATTATATTATAATGAATAACAATATATATCAAATAATAACTGCATCTATAATTCCATAATTTTTCATTTTGCAGAATACGAGTACGTCATTGCATTTGATTTGTGATTGTTTCTTGAATTCTTCAACAACCTTACTCTGGATAGTTGACTTAGTTTCATAGATCAAATTTACCAAAACTATTTGACTTAGATGCATAGAAAATTTCTGCCATGGGCAATGTATGTAAAATCATAGAACAATTTTATACTAAATTTTTGATTGTTGCAACATATGACCAAAATTAGAAGTATATTTTATTTCTAATTATACCCAAAACAAATGTGATGGCTATTTTATGGACATTTCACTAAAAAATCTAAGTTTTGTAGTTACTGAGATTTTAAGAAGATATCTATGCTTTATATTTCAATATATTCTATGATAAAGTTACCCCGATATCAGGAGTTATTGTTACTCCTATCACTGAGATACTTTATAATGATTGTCATTTGAAAGAATTATAGTGTTTGGTTAATTTAGCCTGAACTTGGGTTAGAGCTTCATGAAAATCCAAGGTCGGTGCCCCGATTGATGTGTATCCAATCTTGGCGTTCTTTATACTACTCACAGGGACCTTCATGCAGCGAGGCAAAGGAGCTTTAGTATACTTTGGGAGTCTGTATAATTCTGGGATAGCTAAATATGCCCTTCTTTCTAAGTGTGCACTAAATTTTGAATAACCAAGAGGTCGTTCATGTTTAACAATTGTCTTTGTCACTTTGTCAATTTCAATAGGTTTAGAATTTATACCAATCTTGGGCAAAGTAAATGACAGTTTTTGAACCCTGTCTGTATGTTGTTTTAAAGTATTTCTCCTTAACGCATATTGTCCTTTCATAGGAAATATCGAATAAGTATCAGAAAACACAGATTCTGAGGATTGCTCGCCACTTGGGTAGGTTTGCTTTTCTTCAATGATAAATTGTCTTTTTGCGTCTAAAACTAATTTTCTTACTTGAATTTTAACTTTCTGGTTGCATATACTGTCTGCAACTATCTCGTTCACACGTTCCTTCTCCGGATAAGTTAAAGGAGAGATAAATGGAATGTTATGTTTTAGAAGATCACGTAAAATATCATCAATGACATTCTTGATAGAATCTCGTTTCTCTGACTCTAGCTCACAGCTATCTAGCATTTTATTCAGTTGTTCGTTGACATCTTCTTCAGCTAAAATACTTCTAACAATTTTGAAATATTTCTGTGTTTCATGTAAATCTTTTCTGTAAACGTTGAGAACGTAGTCGATATATCTATCAGCATTTCTGTCGGAGAATTCGCTAACGTTGTCAAGAACTATGCCATGAACGAAGTTGTGAACAGTTCCTTGGACGAGATCATTAACATAGTTATAAATTAAGTCTAGAAAACTAGCTGAAGTTTGTTGATCAGGAACACTTCCTGTGCTACTTTTCACAGGCTCGTCAACATTTATGTCATTGTTACTAATTTGGGAATGTTGTGCAGGTAATTTGCTCTCGTCAGGTTCTGTCTTCTGGTCACTTGAATCTGTAACGTCATCCTCCTGATTTTCAGGTAGAATATTGCTTTCTGATTCAGCCATCGCTACGTCATAAGATCTCTAGGAATAGAAACATAATGTTTAGTGTAAGTTATTTACTATTACAAACAAGGCTCATCTTCCACATCATACTTTCAGCGTTACTAGTTACTGATTTGTGAAAATTGAACTCACATCATTCTGACAGATCTGAAAGTGTCAAGCGTTCAACAACACAAATCAAAGAACAGATCATCACCAGTCCTCATTGCGTCAAAGGCAGGTAAGACACAGAATAAAACAAAAACCACATTTCCACACTTCATGAACAATTTGGGTTCTTTCTGTTTCTATTTCTATAACTGTTTGTCTTTTTTTTTAAATTGTGGAGGGTGCAAGTTTCAAGAAAAATTCAAATAAGCACTATTTTATGACATGCTAGAGGGAAGAGATGGTTATATTCTTCACTAAATTGGAAACAACATAAGGGAGAGAACACATCAGTGAAAGTAATACAAATGTAAATTAACACTTTAGATTATATGAGGTCTATTGTTGAATATACTGTTAGAACTGTATTGTTCATTGCTCATCAATACATGATGGGTAATGTTGTCAACATCACGCTGGCTGCCCAATTCCTAGTGCTAATTGGGATGTTCGATTGAAAACTCATCAACAAATGTAGCTATAGTGTATTCGCCATCGAGGCGAACACAGAAATGTGCGTCCTAATTTTCCGCCCCCTAAGTTTCACACTTGAGGAAAGAAATTAGTCCTCCTACCTCTCGCATTATATATCGCAAGTTTAAAAAGGCACGTTATCTGTTATATCATCCGTATACATTCGACAAACTCAACGCGACATTTAGACTTTCTTTTTCATAACAAATTTAGCAACAGAAAGCTACCTTGATAATAATTAAATATTCTTCCCCTTTCTCTCAAACATTTTGCTTTATGATACATACAAATAGCTGAGCAAAATATTTCATCAAATAAATAACAAATGAATTGAAAACCTGATCAACAAGACTTACACGATGCGTAACGCCTTTAACAGTTTCAGTCTTGGTTTCCTTAGGTTTTACACAATCACAAATGTTCTGTCAGGAAATACCCAATAGAGATGTGCAATTTACAATAATTAGTTTCTTGGTCCACGACACTGGGCAACAACCCGGTAGCAGTGTGACGACAAAAGAAGAAGTTTCTTGGTTACTAAACTACCGTCGTTGCACTTCAGGTAGACCCATAAGAACTCAGTATCCCTAACAGATTACAAAGAGTACGCATGCTGATGGTTCCCGTGGCTCGCTGGTTAAATACACTTCTCACTCTGCCCCTCGTGCATCCAGTTCTACTTGTACAACGGGTATCTCCAAACTGTTTAAATCGATGTGTCGATTCAACATTTATTTTAGTGGCTTCATCCAACAGACAGTCGCGAAGAGAATGAAGAATATCCCCATTATCCATCTTCAACTCCTAGCAATAGATGCTGTCGATGCAAATCTTCCCGCTCTCTCATTGCCGCAAACATCCGCGTGCCCAGGAAAGTATATCCACGTAAGCGAATGGAGGTTAGAAACTTCTATATACGACATCTACCCCAGACTGAATTTTGTTTCTTAATATCAATCACGTTGCAACCACATAATATGATAATTCATTTTTTGTCAATAGAGGACAATTACAATTGAATCTAATATTTTTCTTAGACTGTTGATTATATATAAATCTAGTTTGTTCTTTGGGGATCAGTGCTCAACAAAACCATATTTGTTTACATATATTCAAACCTTAGATTTTCATCCTCATCGTTAGACGGATTAGATATAGTTCTATCTCAGAATCTTAAGCTTGTCTATATGCAAGGTACCTTGGTCAGAATTTGCTATAGAGAACCAAGTAGAACACTGCTACTATTCATGTAGCTTGTGCTACCTTGGTCAGACTGTGCTATAGAGAACTAAGTAGATCAATGCTACTACTCATGTAGCTTGTGGTAGCTTGGTCAGACTGTGCTATAGAAATTCTAATAGAACAATGCTACTACTCATGTAGCTTGTGTACTTAGTCAGACTGTGCTATGAGAACTAGTGAACAACTGCATACTCATGTAGCTTGTGCTACCTTGGTCAGACTGTGCTATGAGAGACTAAGTAGAACATCTACTACTCATTAGCTTGTGCTACCTTGGTCAGACTGTGCTATAGAGAACTAAGTAGAACAATGCTACTACTCATGTAGCTTGTGGTACCTTGGTCAGACTGTGCTATAGAGAACTAAGTAGAACAATGCTACTACTCATGTAGCTTGTGCTACCTTGGTCAGACTGTGCTATAGAGAACTAAGTAGAACAATGCTACTACTCATGTAGCTTGTGTTACCTTGGTCAGACTGTGCTATAGAGAACTAAGTAGAACACTGCTACTACTCATGTAGCTTGTGGTAGCTTGGTCAGACTGTGCTATAGAGAACTAAGTAGAACACTGCTACTATTCATGTAGCTTGTGTTACCTTGGTCAGACTGTGCTATAGAGAACTAAGTAGAACACTGCTACTACTCATGTAGCTTGTGGTAGCTTGGTCAGACTGTGCTATAGAGAACTAAGTAGAACACTGCTACTACTCATGTAGCTTGTGGTACCTTGGTCAGACTGTGCTATATAGAACTAAGTAGAACACTGCTACTATTCATGTAGCTTTGTTACTTGTCAGACTTGCTTATGTAACTAAGTAGCATGCCACTATATGTGCATTTAGTTATACAGAACGTCACTGTCATATACGTCATGATATTGATATCTAGATAAGTTGTCTTGTCCTCATATTGTATTCAGTTATGTTATGTTATGCTATCCACGTCACGACACATTGGACATTTTTTCTATTGTATTCAGTTTTTCCATTATTGCCTATTTCCACAGTCGTCTTGGTTGTCCTGTATCTTGTTTCCCAGGAAATATGACTTTCATTATTGTTCTATCTAAAACAATGACGTTTGAAGTGACAATATACTTCAGTTTCCAAGACACTTTATTGTTTATGAGTCAATGTTCTGACAAGTACATGTCTAGCTCGTTGTCTATATTTTCCCACTACTTTGTCCAGAATTTTCAAAAAATGTTTCTGTAGCACTTCGAATTTTCTTTTCTCGCTTTCTCTCTCTTTCTTTCTCCAGCCTGTGGCACTTGTACTTAGGGTAGCAACAAAAGCACTTCACTCTGTTCTGTAACTGCCTGATATTAAAGAGAGTTGGCTATTAAAGAGTATACAATCAAGGAAAATTAAATATTTCGGATATATCAAACGACATGAGTGGTGGAGAAGATAAATTTTGGAGGGAATGATGCCTGGAAGAAGAACGAGAGGAAGACCTAGAAGGCGATGGGTGCAAGATATCATTAACGATCTGAGAACGATTGCTACTAACTTGCACAGAACAGAGAGCTTTTCAGGACTGCTGCCATGGGAGCCAAGTTCCGGAAGGGACAGGCTACTTGCTGATGATGATGAACTTCATAATTACGTGAGTCTCTAATGTGCGACAGTAGAGCAGCTTACATTTTGAAACATCCCATATACATCTATAGCTTGAGTTCCTTTATTTTGCTTGTCCATATAATATTTCCAGAGAAGAAAACAAATATATCTATCCAGAAAGAACTCAAAATCAAAGAAAACTGGCTGATGCTACAAATAAGAAAGATAAAATTGAGATATTTTGGACATATAAAAAGACATGAAGGGCTGGAAGACCATCATAGAAGAAGGCATACCGGCAAAGAAGAAGAGGAAGACCATGGAGAAGATGGATTCAGGATGTAACTGATGGTCTGAACATGACGGCTGCAGTGGCAGGACATCTGACCTATGAGAGAGAGATAAATTCCGGAGGACTTGGGGTAGCAAAGTTCTGCTCAGGACAAGCTATTTGATGATGATATAATATTTAACGATGTTTTTGTCCTGAATTGTAAAGCTCTGTTTTAAACATAATGCCCTGCTTTAAACATATGACATCAACACCAAAGTCAAACTGTGGTCACACAAAAGAACCAGAAATGCTTCTCTGCTCTATTTTTCATAACAATGTCATATTGTAATTCATCCGTTACTATCTCATATCGCTAGGTTTGAAGAATCCAATATATATATTTATGGGTTTCAACTAGGTCAACGTTGGGAATTTCCATAGAAATGAGGGATATCATTGCTCTCTGGCAGAGCGAAGTTATTATGACAAACTGTCAACCTAGGCTGGTTAATAAGATTGAGGTAAGTACTACATCTGTAATCGGCTTTCTCAAGCTTACTAGAATAGCTATCGTTTCAGAAACATACTATATTCTTCAGGAAAAAAGTGGGTATAACATCAGTACTGAACTTCATCAAGAAAAAACAAATTAAATGGTTCGGCCACATAAGCAGATTACCAACAGACAGTGCGCCACAATGAGCAATGTTACTCCGATACAGTGGATACAAGGCAAAGGCAAGCCACTCAAAAGCTGCACCCCAGAGATAGCAGAGGTGACGAAAGACACTGGTTGTGCAGCGCACACAAATGTTCGTTCTAGAGATCTCTTCTTACCGTGACGCTGTAAGGCAAATCAGAACTTGAGAAGAGAAAGAAAGATTTCGTTCTAGAGATCTCTTCTTACCGTGACGCTGTAAGGCAAATCAGGATTTGAGAAGAGAAAGAAAGATTTCGTTCTAGAGATC
>CM036753.1:15342500-15350000 GCA_020796225.1 Arion vulgaris
GTTTATATTGTTATTGATTTTACCGGCAGTGTAATTCAACCCTCGTTATATTTTGGTGATGTTGATGTTAACTAGTGATATACATAGATGATACAAAGTACAAACACTGGTAGGTTCCCTTTTATGGGTTTTATTTAACCTCTGGACAAAACACGTCCATTCGATTCAAAATATATATCGTCTTTGTTTACTAATTCGTTACTAACTCTGTCGCTACACAACTACGTAGTTTTTATTACGTCAAGAATGTCTCGTTGTTATGTGTTGCTCCTCTGCTTAGAGAGTGCTTTTATTACGTCAAGAATGTCTCGTTGTTATGTGTTGCGCCTCTGCTTAGAAAGTGCAACACATAGTCTCAACTATTAAATATCTAATTACATACTACACTAACTATCTGGCTAACTGACCATTCCTCCGCTGCCACCTGGGGAGGGACTATGACACCCCTGGAGACCTCGCCGTCGCCCCGACGGCGAAATCCCAAAAAAAAAATCGCACAGGTAGTGTCCAATAGGGTTATTAGAGTGGTGAGAGCTGAAAGGGAACTAGTCACCTCACGTGATAAACGTGGCTCCACAACAACTAACTATAACAGCCAACCATGGTCGAAAAGAAAAGAAAATCCTGACGGGATCTCAGAAAGACCCAGTTGAACGAGCTAAATGGGAACTAGTCACCACACGTCGTTGAACGTGACTCGTCAACTGGTCATAGGTGCCATGTTAACAACAACAGTAAACCCTCTGTGCTCGTGTGCTGAAACCATGTAATATATAAATTAATCAGAATTTCATTAATTAATTGGAAAATATGCGCCATATAACTCCGACGGCGACCCAACAGCGTAACACTTGGCCAATGTGAGGTGGCTTTACTGGGACATCCAATCATCACATGAGATAGTATGGGTTTGATGGCAGCTTGCATCAGTATGTCACTATCACTATGTCGTTCTTGCATGTCAGAGTCTTATCTGAAATCTCAAACAAAAACACAAGTTACAAATCGAAAAAGAAAAAAACATATATATAACGTTAAACTTCTCACGTTATATGTCCTCCACGAGGTAATATTAACCAACCCCAAACACAGGGAAATAATAAACTCCCAAGATTTAACATATGACCAATGAATATGGAACAACTTATATATGATGCCTAATTACCAACATCATATATTAATATTAACCAACCCCCAATCCCAGGGGAATGAACGAACTTCTAGTATGCAAATCCGCTCCGAAAATTCTCCACCATAGTGTGAGCCCACGTCTTCCAGACGCAAGTCCACAACCATTGCAAATTAAGTTACCATCCACATATTTGGATCAACATCATATAACTGTATTAAACATCTCCCCGACGATCCGGAAGGAAGAAATCAACAACCCAGTTATCTAACCTGGAACCTAATTAACATTTACAAGACCAACAAAAAAAAATATGCCTCTCAGAGATCAGCATCTAACACTGCTCTGATAAGGTTGAAAACTCATAATTTACCAAATGTACCATATGTGTATTACACACAAAACATATTCAGTGGTCATAATGCTCACATCTCTTAATGTGGCGCCCCGATATTATCAGGCGAGATTGACTAGTACCTTCAACCGGAACTATAACGAATAACCGATTGATTGCCCGGTGTTTGTACCACCGATATATCTGTTTGGAATACAGGTTATCTAACTTGCTAGCGTCCCTATTATGGCCAATTCTTCTACGAACCAAACTATTCATCGGAATAATATCAACTTTCCCTTGTCTAATGTCACCTCTTTTATGGAGACGTGCTACTCTGTCACTGACATCTCTGTGAACCTCTGCCAATCTATTTCTATGAAAGATCAAATTATCTCTTCCCTGCACATCGGGATGAAACAAATCCTCAATGATGAAATTAATGGGCAATTTGGGATGTCGACCATAAAGTAAATAATATGGCGACCATCCTGTAGACGTATGGGGAGTGATATTATAACCCAGGACTACATTAGATACATGACGAGACCATTCTAATTTATCCGAATCCTCAAGCGAACGTAGCATGGTCAACAACGTCCTATTAAATCTTTCACATATCCCGTTGCCTCTGGGATTATATGTTGTCGTCCTAGACTTTGCTATTCCATACCTTAGGCAAAGTTCCATTAAAACTGAGGACTCAAACCCTTTTCCCTGATCTGAGTGTAACTTATTGGGAATCCCAAATTCTGGAATCCACCGGGACTGAACTACATCGGCCACGGTCTTCGCGGTCTGGTCTATAGTGGGAATGGCCACGACAAATTTAGTGAACACATCGGTCATCACCAACACATGTTTAAAGCCGCATGAGTCTCTGGGGAATTCGACAAAATCCATTGCTACTATTTCCAGGGGACGGCTGGCTACCATATGGCCGTAAGTGGTTGTAATCTTCTGGAGAGGTTTGGTCATATTGCAGATAGCACAAGACTTCACTAAATCACTAACATCCCAGACATACCACCCCAAAAATCGAGATCTTAACAATGCTAACGTCTTGTCGCGGCCTTGATGACCGATTTCATGAATAGACGCCAATACAATCTGTCGTAAGGCGTGAGGTACAATAATCTTTAATCCATCACATCCACTATCCTCACCCGTTCTTATACAAAGTATTCCTTTCTGGATGCATAAATTATCATAGGACAACCACAGCCGTCGTGATTCCCGAGACCAAACAGTTGTGTCCACTGGAGCATCTGTTTCCATAGCCTTCAGTACCACCTGAAGCACCAAGTCCTGTTGCTGCAACTTTTGTATCTCTTTCAAACTATAAGTTACAGGCTGTTTCTTTGAAGTAGTTCCCATCATCTCTACAGTCAAATCACAACTGTAAGAAGGTGGTGTTAAAATAGTAAGGTTAATCCCAATATCCTCATCCTCCGACGCTGCCTCGCATTCTGTCTCGTCCTGTGTGATATGTAATGGATACCGAGACAGGAAATCTGCATTCTTGTTCAATGTGCCTCGACGATATTTGATTTCGTAATCAAAGACAGCCATCTGAGATAACCATCTTTGCTCGATGGCCCCTAATTGTGCCTTATTTGAAAAAGTCAAACCCTTATTATCAGTAAAAACAGTCACTTTGTTACCCAATAGATAGGAACGAAACTTTTCAGTTATAGCCCATTTCAAACCCAACAATTCTAGTTTAAAACTACTCTTTATGTTTTTTTCCTCTCTGCGGAGAGTCCGACTGGCATAAGCTATTACTTTACAGTGAGAATCCTGTTGCTGGCTCAAAACAGCTCCCAGACCACTAAAAGACGCATCAATATCCAAGATAAATGGACTGCCAAAATCTGGGAATCCCAGGATGGGTGCAGAAATCAATTTACCTTGAAGGGCCCGAAAGGAACTCTCACAATCACTACTCCACTTAAAATTAGAGCAGCCTTTCGTTTTATGTCGGTCTCTTCCTCTGGGCAGGCTAGTAGGATGGCTCTCGTTCACCATATCGAGTAGAGGTTTTGAGATATGTGAAAACCTGGGGATAAACTTTCGATAATACCCAGCCATACCCAGAAAGGCTCTAACTTGTTTCACACTAGTAGGTGTGTCAAGTTTCTGAATAGAGGAGACTTTAGATTGTTGGGTTGCGATGCCACCGCCAGAAATAGTGTGACCTAAAAAAATCCACTGAATCCCTACAGAAAACACATTTGGCAGGGTTAACTTTTAGACCTATCGCTCTTATTCTTTCCAATACATTGCCCAATCGAACTAAATGGTCATCAAAATTGCCTGAAAAAATTAACATGTCATCTAAATATACCAACAGAGATTTAAACATGAAATCACACATGGAGTTTTGCATTAATCTCTGGAACGTTCCAGTAGCATTGGTCAGACCCATCGGCATACGGTATACCTGTACAGACCGAATGGCGTGCAAAACGCTGTTTTCTCCATGTCTTCCTCATGCATAGCGACCTGATAATATCCACTTGTTAAATCGAGGGTGGAGAACAATTTTGCTCCGTTTAATGAATCCAGGTAGTCATCAATACGAGGCAGGGGATATGCATCCTTAATCGTTCTCTTATTCAGATCACGATAATCGACGCATAGGCGTAAGGATCCATTCTTTTTCTTCACCAATACCACTGGCGCAACCCACGGGCTGACACTCTCCCGTATGACCTGTTTTTTTTTAAAAGATCAGCGATATGGTTTTGCACCTCGGAGTAAAACGCCGGAGGGATTCACCTATACGACAATTTGATGGGGTTAGCATCTTGAGTTAGCCGGATCTGGTGTCGAACCTTAGTGGCATATCCAACATCAGAGTCACTATATGAAAAAACATGGTCATATTTACTCAAAAGAGACAACAATGCTACCTTTTGATTATGGGACCCATGCATATTATCCAGATTAAATCTGTTGTGCATATTGGCAAAAGCAACCCGACGTGACATCATCTTTACCAGACACGGAGCACTCCATCGAAGTTGCCGAAATTAAATTAAATTTTAGATCGCTACTGGGTTCCAATTCAAAATTCCCTACCACTGTCCCGTTTGACAGTAGTATACTCTCATTAGTGAGATTCAATATCTGAATATCACATTTTCCCAGTGTAAATGGGTCACTGTGTTACAACACACAATACCTTTTTGTATCAATGATCGATTAGATTCAAAGATGACCTGGTGACCCGACCTCCTCTTGTCCTTAACCCTGACCCAAACTACCCCCATGGAACGCGTCTGGATATGCGATTTGTTTCCCCTTAGCGGATCAAATAAAGGCCGGGGGAGGGATACAGGCATGGTTCTCTCTGGAACCGTTTTCACTGGAGGATCAAGAATAGATTGTAACAAGCGCAATCTGCGAAGGACGTTAGTACCAATGATGACCTGATAATCGTTGTTAGCCCGGGAATGCGTATCCTTAAAGACATAAAACCCACAATCCGAAGGAAAAGTACTATAAGTACGATATTGACGATGACGTAACCGTATATGGATTTGAAGACCATTAGCAGCTGTCAACTGTACCCATTGTCCTCATTAAGCTTTTCGGTAGGAAAATATTTTCTGAAACAACTTTCGTTCATTGCAGACACCTGGGAACCTGTATCGATGAGACACTGAAAAACATGGTACCTATAGGACCTCCTTGATTAATCGGTCCCCTACCAGCGTTGGTCCCGGGCCCTGCCCTCGGACACCAGGTCGTGCCCCTCTCCTGAGTGACGACCGTTTAAATGTGGACATCCACAGTCACCCATACCATGGCCGTCCTGGCCACATCTGGCACAGCGGGTGAAACCTATGCCCTCCAGTACCACCTTGAAAGCGGGAATATAGATAACGGGACGATTACGGAAGGTCTGATGGTGCCCCCTGGCACTCCCATTCCCCCGTGACTCGATGTTTACCCTGGACTCCAGGTCGCCCATGCGACGTTGAAGTAGCAGCATCTGCGATCCCATCTCAGCCTCCGCCCCGGGATGGATTGTACTCCCACCGCAAGGCAGCATCGCGGCAATGTAGGAAGGTGGTTGCAGGTGCCCCGCCACCCTTTCCATCAATGTATTAGCGCATAAGCGATTACTCATGGACGCTATAAAATGATCTCGCAGGACACGTGTGTCCATTATGGCAGACTCCTCCCGAGCCTGAGCCGCTGTGACCTTCGTAAATAGATCTGCCAGTCGATGGGAAAAATCAAGACAAGACTCCCCTGATCGCTGAAACGAGCGATAGAATGCAGAAAGGAAATCATGGGATGACCGACTGTCACCATACACACCCATGAGCCCAACCAACAATTGTTCCCGGGGCCCGCACAGAGAACATCTGTATATTTAGTTCGCTGCGAATAGACTCAGATACGTGAGCCAGGAGCACGTCAATTTTATCTCGGCCCTTGAGTGCATAAAGCCTCCCAAAACATCTTAATCTCCTGGTAAATTCCTCCACTGAAGGACCATCGCGACCTCCGAATGTCCGCACTGTCGCGACGGGGAAGGATCCCGGAGGCCAAAGGAGACTGCGCCGAAACGCCAGGCCGCACATCGCGAACCTGCGCCGGAGTCTCCAACAAAGTAGCAACGGGAACCACCGGTTCCGAAGGCGCCACATCGACCACCACATCTTCACAGGTTTTGACACCTCGTGTGCCCCTATGAGACATGATAAATATTACGCAATGGCGATCAGAACATATAGCATACCATTGTGATATTTCAAAATAAATAGTATACAAATTTCAACGACAAAGAGTATAGTGGTTAGAAATATATGAAATGAAAAATAATTAGCAAACCAGATGGTAAAAAAACCCTGTACAAACAGGAATGGCTGTACACATAAAAATTGTGATTAGCATATCGAGCAAGCATAGTGTATCAAAATGATGTAGAAATAAGTACTCACACTATTAAAAACATGAGCACAGGTGTTCCACGCAGATAGGCATGTATACAGCACATCATCCCGAGATAGCATCCTCAACCGTCCCAAAAGTTTTGTATAATCCAATAGTGAACTTGTTTTACGTAATTATTGCATACCAGGCCAGGTTAGGACAGTCACGCATGGGGATCCCAAAGGGTTTATTGAAGAACTGTTAGCGCCGAACTTGAAATGCAGGATCCTGACCGGGGCAGCACACCACACCGGTCGCCCAAAAGGAATGAAGGGCAAAAAGGACATACATAATGTCCCTAGGTTGATTGAAGAAATGATGACATGCAGGGAAAAACAGCCATGTATATAGATTAAAAAAATACTCACACAGGCAACCAGCCAGACATTCTGGTTCACGAATGTAAATTCATAGTAAAGTGGGCGAACCTAGTTAATTTTCTTCCGACACCATTGTAATAGGGTCCTCCCGACCCTACTTTATTGTAATAGTTCCTAGTAAATGGTGATGTTATAGTTTGCTTCTTTTGCTGATGATGGTAACAGAGATTGTTGGTGATATACTGGACAATATAATCGACAAACACATTCTTGAAGACTTTATATGTATTTATTTTTTGATGACACGTCCGTCTGATCCAAAATATATATCGTCTCTCCTTGTTTACTAATTCGTTACTAACCCTGTCGCTACACAACTACGTCGTTTTTATTACGTCAAGAATGTCTCGTTGTTATGTGTTGCGCCTCAGCTTAGAGAGTGCTTTTATTACGTCAAGAATGTCTCGTTGTTATGTTGCGCTCTGCTTAGAGAGTGCAAACATAGTCTCAACTATTAAATATCTAATTACATACTACACTAACTATCTGGCTAACTGTCCATTCCTCCGCTGCCATCTGGGGAGGGACTATGACATATAGATAGATAGATAGATAGATAGATAGATAGATAGATAGATAGAATAGGATGGGATAGGATGGGATAGGATGGGATTATGGATAATGATAGATAGATAGATAGATGGATAGGATAGGATAGGATAGATAGATAGATAGATAGATAGATAGATAGATAGATAGATAGATAG